>JAPZDZ010032573.1:0-12477 GCA_029783805.1 Acanthurus tennentii
TTCTGAAGAAAAGGAAGCAAAGCAATTACTCCTAGCATATTTTTTGACACTTTTACAGCTAAAATAACAAAAATAATTTAGACGGCCGATATTATGCTTGGGGGTTAAAGGGTTATAGAGCTCGTAGTACCCTATTATCCAACTAGACCATTAAGGTTTCAGGACGCAGACCTACTGGTGGTTCCAAAGGTCTCTTAAAGTAGACTGGGAGCCAGAGCCTTCAGTTATCAAGCTCCTCTCCTGTGCAACAATCTTCCAATTTCAGTCCGGGAGGCAGACACCCTCTCCACATTTAAGAGTAGGCTTAAAACCTCCCTTAAATAAAATCCTTCGATAAAGTTTATAGTTAGGCTCACCTTGGATCAGCCCCTAGTTATGCTGCTAAATAGGTTTAGGCTGCTAGGGGACTCCATGACACACTGAGCTCCTCCCTTTCATCTCTCTCCCTACATGTTCTGCATTCTTGCAATACTCTTGTCTTTTACTAACTTGCCACCTTCCCTGGAGTCTTTGTGCTTTCTCATCTCACAGATACCCATGGACTGAGGTCGCACCAGGATTGCTGATCTTAGCTGTGCCTTCCTAGTGGTGCGAAGGCCCTATTGTATTTGTAGTGTTTCTTTCTTCTTCTTATTAGGGCGCGAGTACCTAAGCGGTGCGAGGCCCTATTGTTTTTTGTCCGTTTGTTTTTATTATTCTACGTGCGCTTTGAACCTTAATTTGACCCCCTAAGCATGCTCAAAAACTCACCAAATTTGGCACACACATCAGGAAAAATCAGGAAAAAACTGGCAAAAAATTTGATAAAATGGAAAAACTGACCCCCTCAGTCCAAAAATGTACTCTCTAGCACTACCTAGGCACACAAAAACGCCCACTGCTGCCCACAGGAATGTCATAGAAAGACGGGACAAAAGCCTAATTGTAGTACTCATCAAGACCTACAAATCACGCACTGACACAACTAGGCTAAAATCAACAGGCTCTTGGCTATTTGCATTTGAAAAATGCTAAGAACAAACATTATCTTCTCTAAAAGTTTAAATAGTAGCGCCTTTAAAAGCTAATAGATGACAGAGGACAATGTGCTGAACAAAAGTTAATCACCATTTTTATTACCTTCGAATCGTTTGGATTTTAGAAGCCGTCAAAGTTGGAGTCATTCTTTGTGTCTTCCCATTCAAGTCAATGGGGCAAAAAAAGCACTTCTGTCAAAGTCAGGCCCCTACAGTCTAAAGTATAAGTCTGACAGCTTTCAAACCTATGTCAGTGAAAAGAGAATGAAAAAACCTTCTAGAATATTTTGTGTAAGATTTGATCAAGGTTTGGGTACCTTTCAGGAGCTTTTCTACAATGTATTCATCCTTTTGGCTCCTCACTCTCTCTCTTTATTTCCCCCTCCCCCTCTTACACACACACACACACACACACACACACACAGTATAAAAGCCTGAGTACCTGAAACACTTAAAACTAAAAGTGTGATAGCTCAGAAATAGTAAAAGATAGCAAAAACATGTAAACACAAGATTTAGAGATCCAAGTCTTGTGACTCATTTAAAATTTGAACAAAGTCTGTAGCTATAACTACGTTTGATTGGTCTACACTCTAACAGGTGTGTCAGTTGAAATAAACTAGCATTTATCTGTGTGCGGCTGCAGTTTATTCTGAAAGGCTATCCCCACAGCTGCCGGCATACCTGTTCAGCAAACTTTGATTTGGGCACTTGAGGTCAAATAAATGTTGATCTGTCATTTGAAAAGAATAGACATTTAGTCCCTGTCTGTAGATAGTTTTCATGATTTGACAATACACATCAATGAAGCGTTGACTAGCTCATGTGGGTTATGCTTCTGAAATTTTGAAATAAAATCTCACACCATCTGACTCTCAATGAACATTCATTTTGATGTCACTGCTGTGAGCAACACAAACATATTTCACCCTGCGTAAACTTCTTATGCTCACAGTTGAAATGTCCATCACACACTACTGTAAAACTTCTGACCTCTCCAGCAAAATAACGTTTTCATTATTTCCTTTTGCCCTGTGTTCATCAGCTGATTGAAAGACAGTAAGAGCGCAGTCTTACCTGTGCGCTACTTGTTTTTAAATTATTTATTTACTTTTTTTTGCCTGTGCACTGCTCCATAACCTGACAAAACTTTCTTCCATCCAAATAAAATGCTGGGCACTCATACCAGTACAGGCTTTTATCAGTAAAGTGAAAAAAAATCATAGAAATTTCCGTTAGAATGATCGTCCCCCGATTGCGATTGACATGTTCTTACTGCTTGCTCTTCAATCAATCACTTTAATGTTGTAATAACTCAGTTATATGTTCATGTAAACACACGACATGTGACATGAAGATTACTAAACATATATAAAATACATCAACTGATGTTTAACTGGCAGTTGGCCAACTGTTATGGAAGGCCCTTCCTCTACTGAGATTAGCAAGAAACACGCATCTAAATGTAAATCACAGAAAGGTCATTATGTGAGTGAATGGAACTACATGTGCAAGGTACAAAGTTTGAAAGTGTTTGAAATTCACACCTTGGATAGTTTTATGTGACAGAGTCTAATCTTATCCACAACTGGTAGAAATTTAGGGATTGTAGGTCAAAGTAAAGTGTATGAGAAAGGGTTCCAAGGTTTTGTGTGTGTGTGTGTGTGTGTGTGCATGCATGCTGGGTGGGGGTGGGGAGGCGATATTTAATATTTATTAAATAATAATATATACTATAATATATTATTATAATAATATAGTTTTAATAGTTATAGTATATTAGACTTATATATAATTATGTTTTAAGTCTATGGTCCATGGTCACAAATATGATGTCAGTGTAATGTGTCAACTAGTTTTAATCATAGTTTATATTCTTATCGACAGTCGTACCTCTATTAATAAGATTTTTGATTCAACACCCTTAAGATATATATTATTTTTCAGGTTTATCTTATTAATTAAAACATAAATCACGTAACTTTTTTTTCAAAAAACTTTATTTACAGTTCATCATAACAAGGTTTTAAACACATGAACAATACTCTAGGCTCGAGGTATAGAAATAAATTCAAATGTAAAGGACTACTACTACTACTACTACTACTAATAATAATAATAATAATAATAAATAAATAAATAAATAAATAAATCACGTAACTCGGTCTGCGACGCGACATCAACTTCCTTCCGGTTCAGTGTTAATAGTGTCCATAGGGAGAGGATGCACTTTTCATTTTGCGGTGGTCTGCAGACAGGCTGTGGACATATTTTTATTGGAATACCATGGGCTCAGATGTGATTGCTCACTTATTATTACAGTAAGGATGGACAGAGGAGAAATAAATAGCTAAAAGTTAAGTAGTAAAGCCTGAGATATGATTACAAGTACTGAATCCCTGAATTCCCATAATGCCTCTCAACAGTCCACAGTATGCACTACATACTGTTTACTGTTTTTTACAGTAAAATGACTAATGAAACTGTTAAAATCACGTGCTTTTGCAGTTTCTAGGCTGATGTATCTAGTTTTGAGGAAACATAAAATACTCTTTACATGGACATAAATTTATTCCCCTGCACAGCACTTATTCATCAATGTCTACAGGCTACCTTGACACTATACTAGCTCTTTTAATGACTTTTTCAAAATGTTGTCTACACCTTGACTGTATAACTATTTTTGGTAATTTTAACATCCGCGTTGACAGCCCTCAGGATGAAGGTACTAAGCAACTGTGGTGTATCCTTGACATTTTTGTGTCACGAGCCTCTGAACTATAAGCTACCAGGGCCTGCAATAATTTTGCTTCCTTTTTACTGACAAAATTGAAATAATCAGACAAGCAGCCAGTGCATCCATAGCAAATTCAGGACACATGTATCCAACTAAAGTAATTCAAATTCCACGACAAAATTTTATCCAATTAACCATAAAGACCTGGAAGACGCTATAAAATGCCTGAGATCTTTCTGCCAACATACTGTAGTTCTTCAAAAAAACACTCAAATATCATGACCTCGGATCTGGTGCAAATTTTTATCAAGTCTCTTATCTCAAGTGTCTTAAGGCCAGATTACACCAAAGATTTGTGATGCAAAGTAGCAAAGTAACAGTTGCAGGTAAAGTTGAAGCAGTGAAGACTGGCCTTTCTCAGCAAGACTCAAGCTGGCTGACAGTGTTGCTTGCAACTTAGCTTGTCAAGTCGCCAGAGGCCAGTTTTAGAAAGTAAGACTCGTCACTTATTTCAACAGCCAATCAGCTCGTAGCAACGCAAGTGCTTTTCTTTATTCACATTTCGTCTGACGATTTAACGATAGCTTACACTATGCAAAAGCTGTTCCTGAATCTCACTGAAATGGTAGCGTTTATTTCTTAGCCGGACTTGATCACTTTTTCAAGTATAGTTGTGAAAGAACAAATTGATGCTTTTCATAATTCTACTTAAAAAAGCACTGCAAGCAGTTGTGAGTGTAAACTTTGGTGTGACCTCGCCTTTAGGGCCAGCAAACCCTAAAAACTGCAGTCATGAAGCCACTATTAAAAAAAAACAATAATCTGGAAAAGTCTGAAATGAACATTTAAAGGCCATATCAAACCTTCCTTTTTTGAGTAAAATTGTTGACAACACCTACATGCTTCCATTGGCTCAGATTATGAAAGGCAACAAAATATTTTATTTTTTTATTTTATATTTTTTAAATATTTTTGTATCGAAGAGAAGCAATTAATAGTCAGCACTCAGCTTCAATCAGAAATTTTTAAAAAACACAGACCAAGCCAAAAATCTGGGTGTGGTTATACAATTACAGAGTCGCCCTTCTTTTACCTTTAAAATATTTTAAGGATAAAAAGACTCACGTCTCAGCAGGATCTGGAAAAACTTGTCCATGCATTTATCTTCAGCAGGTTGGACCACTGTAACGGTGTCTTAAAGATCTCCCTCAACAGTCCATCAGTCAGCAGCAGCAGATTCAAATTGCTGCTGGCCAAGTCCTTGCTAACACTGAGACAGTAGATCACATCACTCCAGTTCTTAGGTCTTTACACTGGCTTCCTGTCTTTTAGAGAATATATTTTAAAATACTATAGTTGGTTTATAAAGCATTAGATGATTTACATAACTTGTCTTCTACAAAATTACGAACCATCCAGACCCCTTAGATCATCTGGGACTAAACATGGTGCAGTGTTTAGTTTCTATGCAACAGATATCTGGAACAAACTCCCTGAAAATATTACGTCTGCTGAAACGTTCAACACTTTTAAACTGACTGAAGACTTTTTTGTTTGCTGCTGCCTTTTATTATATTATTATTTCTTTACTGCACTGTAACTTTATCCTAGCTATTTATAACTCTTTTATTTGGTTGTGACTGTTTCCATTTCCTTTCTCTTGTCTCTGAGTGACAGGTTTCAGCTGTTTTTCTTTTCTTTTCTCTTATTTTTGAATTTTAAAATTAAATTTTAAAATTAAGTTTAAAATGTAATTTTATGCTGCTTTTCTTTTGCACTTTTACATTTGATGTAAAGCACTTTGAGGTACCTTGTTGCTGAATTGTGCTTTATAAATGGCCTTGCCTTGCCTTATTTAAATAGAAAACTTATCTGTTTTAAAGCTGATACACCCTTATATTCCTTCTTTCCAAAGTAAAGAAATAGTAAGTGCCAGGAGATGGGTTTTTGTTAAAACAAAAAATATGATTGTCGTGTTAACTGCATGTCAAACTAATCAAACCACACAAGGTCAAATTTCCTTGTAGCTATATGACTAGCTGTGGTCAAGCAACATCGCATTTGAAATGCTGTTTTTAAACCAGCACTGTGCTCACTTCACAAAGAACTAGATCACATTACGACATTGTTGCCAAACAAGGTTCCTGTCTTGGTTGTTCTGTTGTTCATCCTTTGCTTCATGCAATCTGTTCACCACTGTCTGATGTGTTGGCTGTAGTGGTCTGTGTGACTGTTGGGCAAGGGGTCCTGTGAGCATGACTAGCCAACTGGCTAAATGTTGAAGAACATTTTCTACAAACCATTTTTTTTTGTAAAACTGCCAGTGTTTGAAATCTGCATAGTTGATTTCTATTCTCAAAAGTTCTCAGAAATAAATGTAATGAAAAGCAGCATTTGAAATGATTACAGAAAACCTTCTACTGTTGGCCTCACAGGTTGTTCCAGCACTACGCATTATGGCAGTGTTTTTCAACCACTGTGCTGTGCCGCAGCACACTAATGTGCCGTGAGAGATCAACAGTGTGGACAATAGCATATTATTTACAGATAATTAATTGTTTACAAAAAAAATGTTTTTTAGACCAATTAAGTGAAATTGGATAATTTCCCAGGGCACACCTGACAATCTCTCATCACCGTGAGAGATCGTCAGGTGCTTGTTCCAATTTTCTGGCATTTTCTCTTTTCTTTAATTTTACTTTTGATGATAAAACTATATATGTATATATATATTTGTGTGTGTGTGTGTGTACACATATAAATATATATTACATATATTTATATGTACACACACACACACACACACACACATATACTGTGTATGTGTATAAAAAAAATTGATTACCTTCTCTCTCCATTAAAGAGTAGGGTTTGATGTCTCCATCTGGCTTTTTCAGGGGAGCCTTTCTCCACTGGGCCTCTGTGGAGGAGAACACACTTAAGAGTGGGGCAAAAACTAAAGCATGATGAGATCTCTTTCCACATACGAAACAGCCTTACAAATGTCCTTAACAAGTTATATTCTGACAATTTTCTTTTGTAGGCTTGAATACTGGCGATGAAGGCCCACAATAGATCACCTAAAACAGGTCCCAATTTCTTCAATTAAGCAAAATTGCCCACAAACATTCAAGGTGCAACAAGGGTCTTGTTTAAACTACAAGCACAAGTTGCCCAAATCAATTTTTTTTTTGCTTTCTTGTGGTTTAGATCACTTTTTTTAAAGACAGTGTTTACAACACAAATTACATAATATCTGATCTTATTAAACAGATTTGGGCTACTCTTGCATTGTGGTTCTAAATCAGATACAGACCAGATTTTTTGCAAGGCAGAAAAGTCATTTCAGAATTTATACTTATTAAATCATGCATACTCTGAGGTACTTGCCGTGAGACTTAAGTGAAGAGGTACTGATAGATGTAGTTAAAATCAAGCCCTGATATTCTGAAATTTTGGTCAAGACTTTCTTAGTGATGTCACACACATAAAATTACACAGCCCCTGGCTTGTTCCTTCTTACAAAAGTAGCAGCCATTGCTTCACATTGCTCTCTGCTCTTTGTCCTCGTTATCATCTGCTCACATATTCACTAGCTTCGACTGCATATTCACTATAAACAAAATGGCTTCTCAATAATTTACAAATTTTAAAGCCATCTTTCTGGCTTATATTCACTACCAACATGTCCATGAGCACCAAGCGTAACAAGAGACATTCAACAGTACAACATATATCTCATGAACCTGAAATAGCACAAAAAGGGGGATAAAACGAGAAATTAAAAAGTGAGACCTTTTACGGGGGCACCAGATAAGCACAAAATAGCCAATTGCTGATAAAATATGGAGGAGGCTGTTATATTTACTCTTCAGTAGTGGTATATTGAGTGGTTGGTAAAATTTAAACTCCTCCATTAGTAAGTAAAACATTAATTCTGTATCCTGGTCATTATAATGAAATATGAAATTAAATATGAAATATTAACTGTGAAGGAATTTCTCTACCCCCTTAAGCCTTTTCACTTCGTCATCTTCGTCATCTGCGTCATCTTCGTTATCTTATTTGGATACGTAGTTTAAGACTGGTGACATGTGCGGAAACAAAGACTTAAAAACATCTTACACACAAGACAGCCTCAGACTGGTGGTGGCAGTACTCATAATGACTTGTGGATGTTGCTAGTACTGATCTCCTCAATGTTGAGATCTGCAATAAATGCCTCTGCGTAAGACATCTACTGTCTCCCAACCTCCTCATTTCCTCCAGCTCATTTTTGATCCGATTTTTCCTTCACATTAACATCACCAAAAAAAAAAGGAAACTTGGTGGCACTTGCAATTTAAGAGCAAACACAAGTGCAAACTCTCTTAAAGAAGCTAAACTCAAGCCTAGATAATAACAAGAAATGCATGATCCCATTACTTAAGAAGTAGACTAACAAACTTCTATATATTGTCTAAATATTGTCTTCTATTAAATATGATGGGCCTTATTCACCAATATTTTCTTATGTAGTTTCTTAAATTCTTTCTTAAACTGTTCTTGAGAAAGTTCTTAAGAAAACTCTACGACAGATTCATGAACATATTCTTAAACCACAGAATTGTGCACACCTAGCAAACTGAAAGTGTGTGCCAGTTCCCCTTAAGTAGAGCAGGTAAACACTAGGAAACAGCCTTAAAAGGGCATGAGACTGAAGGGTCGTGTGCAGATTCAGACAAAAGTTACGCAGAGATATCATGGGCGAAATTCCTGCAGCAGGAAATGAGTTGCAAACTAGTGGTAATCTATAATGGCGTTAATTCTGGACATAAGATCACGGACAAAAAAGATAAATGGGATGCAATCACGTATGCGGTGAATTCAAAATAAGAAAAAAAAAAGAGAGATGCAGAGCAATGGAGTAGGAAAGTGAGCCAAAAATTGTTTGAGCTGGACCAGTGCATTGCGGCTATCATCAGATACATGACACTATCAGCTGTGCCATCAGCCGAACGTATAGACACAGACCGGTCTTGTAAAAAAATATTATAAATGACAAACATATTATTGTCATTTAATTAATATAATATTACATTACTGTAGACAGAAGAATTGCAATAACCACTTTTTTTGAAGGTTGGTAAAAGTGGCCCAATGTCCTTTGCTGTACCTACTGTACCTATAAGTTTAGCCTGAACTTTGAATTGAGTCTTTAAAAGTAAACTAACTTTTTGCCATTATGCGAAATATTCAAATTTCTGCCTGATAATATAACTAATTTCAGGATTTTGGCTCTCTTTAGCTATTAGTTGTTATTTTTTAGCAAAATGTGCCAAGGTGCTGAAAAAGTACAGACATGTAACATCTTCTATACATTTCTCACTGCCTCTCCTCAAGGCTTTGGTAACCATTAAAACTGTGGGTATGCCTGTCTCTGATGGCAGGTGTTGGTTTGTTTTTTTTCCTATTCATTGGATTTCTTTTTGTAGGCTTCAAGCTGTGAATAAACTAATTTGCCCTGACATAAATTATACATGAAAAGGTAAATTCTGTAAATCTAAGAAGCAGAAAAGAGGAAATGGAACCAGCTGAGACATTACTAGAAAGAAATGAGTGGGATAAGAACACTGTGTATATAATATGGACCTTATTAAGAGACAAAGGAAGTGGGACAAGATGCTAGGGAGGGTATAAGAAAAGAGATAGAAAAGTTCTCACAAAAAGCCGTACATCCCCTGATCCATCAGAGAAGTGAAGAATGAGGCTAGGAAGGTTTGGTGAAACAAAAGATTTTGATAATGAAATAAAAGCAGATGAGCACTCTTGGGTCGAGTGATTTTTTTTTCATCCACAGAGACGTCTTTAACATAGACGTGTGACAAAAAGATGAATCTGTTGAGATGCTTTGGTAAGATTTCTTTTTAGAGACGCACTTATTTAAGTAAATATATAAATGGTAAATATTTTACATTATTGAGCTTGGCTGTCCTAGCACTGTGTAGCTTCTATTTCCAAACAACGGTAAGCAGATATAGGTTCCTATAATATTACCAAGGACCCCAACCAAACACATGCTCAGCTGTAAAGGATGTCATGTGTGAAGTAAACCACTTGCTCACATTTAATAGTTTATATTACCAAAGAGAAAAAAAAACAATTATTACAATTTCAACAACACCAAAAACCAAAGATAATACTAGAGTAGTAAAAAGTTACCTGATCTGTTAAGGAAGAAGCCCTCAAACACCACAAAATTATTTACCTGGACAGAACAAAAAAAAAAACAAAATTAGTCATGAAGGTTGCTGTCAGTATTGTTTTGATTCAGACTGATGTTTTTTTCCCAACATTAATCAGAGACGATTACACCCTCAGTTTAACATCATTTTGAGTCTTTCTGTGACCCTGTGTGTTTGGTTTAATTCCCCTAGCCTTTTTAGCCTTTTCCACCATAGGATGCAGTGCACAATTCACTGAGCTTATTAAAGAAGGATTGCTAGAAGTGAGTTTCCTGTGACCTTGATTAAATGAAACCACCATGAAACATGAAAGCCGCTATCTCCCTTTGGGAAGAGAAAGTGGGAACATACCAATTCCATTATCTGATCATTCCTTGTCAAGGACATGGGCAAATTCAGTCTTGATCTCTGGGAACAATGTATGTTCTCAAAAGTAATAGAAGTTCAATATCTGCTTACTAGAGTCTGGATTTTTTAATCACATAACAGTATTCATAGTTTGTGTGTGTCATCAAGCACTAACAAGTGGCTTGCATCACAAACAGATAACTTAATGTGAACCAGCAGAAACATTTTGCACATAGAAATATCATAAATCAGAAATTGACAAGACAGTCTCTTAAAATAACAAGTTCTGATCCAGCATGTAATTATTCACAAGCAACTTGATTCAAATACTGAAGGTCGTGATTCAAAAATATTAGCGCACTGTCATAAATTAATAATGATATATATTTAAGTTAAACTAGGGAGAATCTGACTTCTAGAACAGGTGGAGCCATTACAGTTCGTTGCACAAGCAATAATGCAACCCAGGTGGGACAAGCTGTTTGTCTTTTGATATGCAGCCAAAAAAAGTAAGAAAGAGAAAATGAATATGGTTTTGGATGTTTGAGAAAATTATATTTTGGTATACTCTGGCAGAAAATGGCTTGTCTGGTCTACAATGAAACTTTATTCATTCATTTATTTGGCACAAAAAGTAATAAAAGCAATAACAATTAAAGCTGCAAGTAGTGTTGGACGGGCCCTCGCACCCCGCTACCCGTCGGAGCCTGCGGCAATTTGCCCAAGACACGGCGAACCGCTTTCGAGCGGCCCACACTGGGACCCAAGCGCAGTATGTGCCTTCTGTATCGCATGCATGCAGGCAGGCCAGAACATAACTTCACTTAGGTGCTGTACAGTGAAAATCAGGCAATGAATCAAGTTGATCCATGTGGTAAATTAAAGTCCCCTCTACTCAACAATTGCCTGACATTGAAAGAAAATGTAAACATATACAAGAAAAAAACAATGTTCCCTTATGTATGTCCTAGCACAGATGACACCAGCTTTCATCAGTGTAAACTGTGGGTCTGTAGTATGTTTTTTTAATTTAGTTCCAGTATTTGTAATGTAATAGCACTATATGCCTATTTACATTTTCATGGGTTCATCTTCACAATAAAATCATTGACCCTTAAGGGCCTTAGCTGTCTTTGAAGCTATTTACAAATAAATACATTCAAATATTTTTTCTTACATTGGTCATATAATTACAGTCATCCACTGATGTCTATTATCTTGCTTCACAAAGTGATATATTTGAAAAAATGTAAAGCAAAACCCTTCCATACTAAAACAAAGCTGTTTTCATATATTAAATTGGCAAACTGACAACTTAACCAGAGCAAAAAAAATCTATAAACATGAACAGTTTGTCAGCATTAACCGCATGACTGATCTCAACAACAGGAAAAACCTACCTACTCAAGTTGTCTGTGTCAGCACTTCACCGTACACTTCTCAGCTGTACTATTTTGTACAGTATAATATTAATTTATACTTTGTCAATTTCTGTAGGAAACTTCTTAGTTTAAGTTCACTTTTAATCAACTTCAAATCTGCTTGTCTGTCTAACATCCACACGGGCTGCACAGCAAAAGAAGGGAAAACAAAGATAGTTATCAGAGTAAGAGGATCACTCCTATACAGTGCTTGGAGTTTAGAGAGTAATGCTCTGCTACCACCTTGTGGCCAGAGAGCTACAGCGCTGATCAATAGGTCTATACAAGATAACATTTTCTTATTTTGGCCACAAGACGGATGTAGAGCATCACTTTTAAACTTCAGTTGAAGGATGAATCACATGACTGGCATAGTGGAAAAGAGCAGCTTTTTCTCTCATTACATTCAATGGAGAAATCAATGAAACCCACACCTATTTGAGCTTTGACTGGGCCAAGAGAGAGAGAGAGAAGCAATTAGACAATGAGGAGGAAAGTGACAGAGTCAGAGAGATGTTCAAAAATGAAGAGGAAAGTGACAGAGTCAGAGAGATGTTCAAATTCTATTTTTATCTAGTTTTAGCAACAGACTTCATTCAAATTTTAAAAGGGTCACAAGACTTTGATCTTTTAATCTTGTATTTACATGTTTTTGCTGTCTTGTAGTGGGGGGGGGGGGAATACAAGGAGGAGGTTGCTGCTCTGAGCAGCTTTTTCTCTCATAACATCCA
>JAPZDZ010032655.1:0-12475 GCA_029783805.1 Acanthurus tennentii
TATTATTTCTTGATTAATACATCAAATTATAGTTATTTACTTGCATTCCTGAACAGAAAAAATTAGTTTTAGTGGTTGAATGTTATGCTTGATTAATTTCTGACTTCTCAGAGAAGCCCAGTGAGCTGGCTCAAGTTTGGGTATAAAAAGCTGAATTCAGTTTGAAATTCCTCATTCCTGTTCAGAATGCTAAAACGTTGAGAGCTCACTGAAAATGATGAGTGCGCATTAAAGCACTTCATGATGCTGGATGGTCTCTGAAACAAATAGGGACAGGTGGTCTAAAAAATTTGTTAAGCACTGTATATAAAAACATTATCAGCTGTCAGTGCCGTCCATGCACATAAGTTAAAAAAACAATCACACATGTTGAAAACTTAAAGCAGCCAGGTAGAACTAATTAATTCTAATGCCATGAGCTCTAAAACAACACTCACGTCAGCAGCATTTACAACTTTGTTCAGCTCTTGGCTGATACAGCTGGAGATCACTGGGTCCCACTTGGAGCCTGTACAAGAGCGTGACTTGTTACCAACTTTGTCCTTTGCACACGTAAAAATAGTTACTGTGTTTCCAGCTGGAGTTTTTGGCCAAACATCATCATCGATCTTTTCCTTAATGCAAAATTCTTCATTAGCTAGAAAAAAAAAATACAAGGACTCATGAGCTGATGCAAGATAAACTATATTTATATATATCTATATATAGTAACAGTGTAAAGCAGTATCCTCATAAAGTTAGGATATCATTATTACCATAAAATTAATGAAATTACAATTAACAAGGTTCTCTTACCATAAAGAACCGGGATTTTCACTTTTACGATTTTTTTCTGGCCTTTTGTGTTCTTAAAAGTGACACTAACATATGGTGCATCATTTTTTTTTTTTGGCTTTTCACAGCCGAAAGGAAATTTAAAACCATAGGCCAGGCCTTTTTCTTCAGCTGGTAGAAAAACACGAATATTAGTGTCAGAGTTAGGTTTTAGAATTTTGCATGCATTTTGCAGGAGTAGTGTGATTTCTTTTTCATGCAGTGCTAACAGGAAGAAAAAGAGGAGAGATTGAGAGAGATACTTCACTCACATCTGTTAGAAAGTTTGAACTGCTCTCCACCCATGTTGCTCCACCAAACTTCGAAGCTGTCTGTACTGTTTGAGATGGTAGCAGTGATGTTAACACTATCAATGTGAGGGTTTGATGAACAGTCAGCAGTAGGAGGGTCTATTTCCAGCCTGATTTCATCAGGGAGGAGTGCCACCCTCAGCTGTGCCTTGGCTGTGTGTCTCACTGACCCACTCATGAATCCACACTCATAAATGCCTGCAGAGAAAATGTAGGTACAGATACAGGAACATTGACAGCAGATACTCTTGGAACTAAGTACATAAGAAATGAAACTGAAATTCACTTTTTCAAGCTTTTCCAGCTTAAGACAGCGCTTTCTCTGATTCAACATGGATTAGAAGATATGAGGCCAAGTGACAGCTACCAAAACATTGTATACATGACAAACGTGGTCACCTGTCATGCTTAGGCTGCACCAACACACAATCAAACTGCAAAGGAAACTGCATTGGACTGTACGTTACTGAACTATCATTATTTAAATATTTGATTGGCATGATGCCTGTTTCTATTCGAATCAAGGTCCAGATTTTGAATCTGACTGACAAAAAACACGTGTGACTTCCAACATGTAATGGTAGAGTGAAGAGAATAAATCAGAGGGCCCTATTGTACACTTTGCGCCGTGCGCCTGTGGCGCATTGGGTGGAGAAAGTTAAAAATTAACTCAGGGGAGGTTCCAGGTCAACCTTTGCCGCCTTGTTCCAGGGGCAGCAGCGGAATCCTGCTCTTCCCGCCCAATGCGCCACTGGCGCACCGCATTTGCGCCGGCTGTACGATAGGGCCCAGACACTTCGAATGTACCCGCCAGACAGAGAAACAGCACAGTTGGCCTGATCGCTTACATAAACTATTGTAAGCTTAAATAATACTCTTAATATCGCCATGGATGACCTTTGTAGACTAGAGCAGAGACTTTCTCCTCTTCTGGTCACCAGCCAAACGATGAAGAGCAGCAGCTTGTGTTTACTGATATAGTTCAAATTCAAAATTCAAACTCCTGCTTAAATAAAAGTGCAGAAGTTCTATCAGAAATATTGTCTAAAACAGAGTCAAAAGTTAGAGTTTTCAGTCGGTTAAAAAGTCTCCAGTGACTGGTATATTTTTATACATGACATCACTGGATGGACAATTTTTGACTGTCAGTTTTGTTTCCTTGTTAAAGGTTTGATCCAATAAAGCATCCCTCCAAGAACTTTGTCGAGCTTTCTTTTCCATCAGATGGGGCAGATCTACTCCTGTTATATTGACATGCATGGTTTTATACTGTAGTTTTTTGAAAGCGCACAGATTGGATGCCTAGAGAATGAAACTGGGCTCCATGTTTTTGTTTCATAAGCCCATCCCTTTTTGTTCAGTGTTAAATCCTTTTATTAAAAACAATAAATACAATGAAGAATAAAGCAATATTTGTATTTAAAATAAATTAATTGAACAGTATCTGATAAACTATCCTCAATTAATTACCCATGATTCAAATCACAACCAATAAATACTTAATTAAGGAGTTGCTGTTCTACCAACTGAGCAAAAATCACAGTAAAGTAAGAGGTGCTGTCATGAAATAGAGATAAAACATCAAGCCAAAATAAATAAAGAAAATATGTCAGCAAATTCTTCAGAATTCAACTGAAACTAATCTAATATAATTTTGATGAGACAGCAGCAGACTTGCAATCCAGCACATTTCAATACATTTTTGTGGCATTTCCCCCTTTACAAGTATTATGATGTTATTATTATTATTATTATTTTTAATTTTAACTTTAGGTAATGTCACAGATACAGATTTGCATTCTTAACAGAGACCTGTATTAAATCACAAATAAATTAAAGAGTTATTACTAAAAAATAATGAAAAAGTGAAAATAACATTGCAACAACAAAATAGCAGCATCAGATCAATGCTACTTTAGATTATCATGTTGCTTAATTTGTCTTGGTGAAACAAGGCTAATTCATGAAGTATATGCTAGGCTTTCTCCTAACCCCAGTGTTATTAAAGACAGAGTAGGTGGAGCTGCCATTTTCATTTCCTGCTTTATACTGTAAAAAACTTTAACTTCAGTGGATCATGGTTGTGTCTGCTACTGTGGACCTGCTTGGTGAAAACTTACCCTCTATTAAAGATGTAAAGAGGCAGTTTCTGTTGTGATTTGACACTATAAATAAAACTGACCTTATTTGACTCCAGCAGAACTTAATTCAAAACATTTGTACTCGCCTTCCCAGATTCCCGTCACCCTCCAGAGCCGCACTGCAACACAAGATTTGTATTCTTCAGTGGAACAGCCTTGGCTCAGTCTCACTACAGTGCCTTTGTTAAGCTCAAAGCGCTCATCTGTGGTCGTCAGGTTCCAGCCAGCACTGTCTGTTTTCTCCTCAAATGTGCATTTCAGCAATGGAGAAGACTTATAGCACACAGTAGTGTTTGGGGACTCTATGGTGACCATTCCTGTGTGAAAAAGGTAATGTCATATTACACATCTGGACAGTTATTATGATAAACCTTGATGTAGTTCACTGACTTGTGTGCCCATGTGCCCCTACACATGTCTGTTTGACAGACTTCAATCTCTATGACAAGTTAATGATAGGTAATGCTCTTGGTTTTTGGTTGCATTAACAAATGACCATTTTATGTGAAATCTGAAAAAGGGATGGATTCTCAGTTATTCTGCTGTTGATATCCTTGGGTTTCTAGAGGATGAATATAAATGCTTGCAATAAAGTCAGAGTTTAAGAATGGACTCAGTTTTGTCAAACTGGAACAGAAACACAACTTTTGAGGTTTTACAGCATAAATAGTGCAGCTGCTGCTATTTTTAAAAAATCCATGAAGACGAAAATGAGAGAAAATGCAAATTAGCTGTTATATTGCAACTTATCAGACAAGATATTAAACAAATATTTTTTTTTTTCAATGCTTGATCGTCATTTCTAATATTCAAAGAAACAACGATGTATTCTTAGATTTTTGAAAAATAAAAACCAAAAATAACGACTTCTAATTCTGATGCAGCATGGCCACATTATACAAGTAAACTAAGAGTGCAGAAAAAAAAATGGGCCATGGTCATAAGTCTTTTTAGAGCATGCACTTAAGTAGCTTAAAACTGTACAAATTCAGCATGGTTTAAGTTAATGTTAATAGACAGCAATAATTTATATATATATTTTTTTACAGACCTTCAGTGTCGACCAAAACAACAGCTCTGAGTTGGTTTTCCAGCTTGGTCACTATATCTTGAAGTGTAGAAGTATCAAATCTGACGCTGACTGCTGCCTCAAAATCTGTTCTCAGTCTTTAAGATTTGGAAAAGGATTTTATTGTAAAACATTTTCAAGAACATGTTGCTTTGCTACCTCACTCTCTACTTTGTCCCACATTCTACTTCATTTCCTGACTACAGCCAAAAAGGACAGACGGTGTGAGAAAACAGAAAACTTGATTTAAACTGAATTTTTCAACCCTTAGCCAACTATGTTTCTATCTGGGTTTCTTTTGATAACACTAACAGGCTTTAGTCTTTCAACCAAGTGAAATCAGTGTTTTCAAGTCAGTTTATCTGATCAGTGTCTCTTAAAAATTTTAATTATTTATGTCCAATTAAGTATGGGTATTAGTTGTAAATAATAGATTAATATATAACTAATCAAACACAAACCCATGGAATGTGTTTTTTCTTTTATTTAATGTTTCTTTCTGTATCATCTATAAACTGTATGTATAAGCATGTAAAAAAAAAAAAAAACATGCACAGACAAGAAAGCATTAACGAAGTTCCATACTGGCCACATATAACATAATGTTTTTCTCTGCTAGCTGTGAAATTTGTGGAATTGTGGCACTTCCTTCAGTAACACCACACAACCTTTTTGTCCTTTGTCTATCTTAAGGTATCGTTTTTACACGGGGTCGACACGAAGTCTCGAAACATGAGGTCAGAAAACTATTGGTCATGGCTAATAAAAATTATAAAATAAAAGGTAAATGTATCTATCAGGCAGAAACAATGCACCATCTTTGCCCTGAACTGAGCCCATCAAGCAGCACATAGCTCCACAGTTTTTACTGACTCTACCCCAAAAAAGGACATATCAAATTAATAAATTCATATGTTTACACAGTACAGTACCTTTGATTGGTCGCATTCAGCCCCTGAAAGCCATTTAGGGTCTCAAAGGCAGTTTTAAGCTTAAAAAAAGACCATGAGGCAGTTTATTTTTGAGTTGACACTGTGGCACAGTAGCACAAGTATTAAGGATTGTGTCAGTAAAAATCTGGGATGAGAGGGAGATGTACCTTTGAATGTGCAGTGGAATCCCAGGTCCCTGAGCTCAATGTAACTGATCCATTAATGTGAACTGTGTGGATTAAAAATATTATAGTTAATTTCAGTTTGGATGTTAAGAAGCATGTCCATGATGAACAAAGGTGAAATAAAGGAACAATGTCAGATAAGAGTGACACTTATTCCATTCTGTCATGCTAATTTGCATAATACAATAAAATGTCAACATGTGCAAAGGCAAAAAAGGACAGAAATTTGTTGCTGGGCTATTACCATTGACTTTGGCTACACAGAGTGGTGTAATGTGGGACACATTTTGTTTGCAAGCAGTTTCACGGCAACAGTTGTAGTTGTAGCACACTTCATTACTCCACATGTAGCCTGCAGAGCAGTTGCAAGTGGATTCATCTCCAACAATGATACACTCTACAAAAAAAACAAAAACAAAAACAAAAACTTTTTAGGTCTCAATAACACTATGGTTGGATCTTTGTGTGTGCACAAGAGCCCCATTAAGACTCTACAGGTGACCTACATTTTGATTATGTGTGCTTATTTGATTAAAATGTCATTGCACAATAACAACAACAACAACAACAACAACAACAACAATAATAATAGTATTAATAATAGTAATAATAGTAGATAGTGCTCCACCACAATACCTGCTACGAGTTCACTTTTTAGGAGGGTCACATTGTGGGAACCTTCAGTCACTTGGAGGTTAGTCATATTTAGAAGTGACAGGAGGGTCTGGGCTACCAGTGTGACATTACTCTGCACCATTAGCTCAGCAATATAGATGTCCTCTACAACAACATGAAATACTTTGTTATTTTTTTTTTTAATCTTTGTAACTTAGTGATCTATATGATTTTTTAATACATCTACATGATTTCATGTTTAAAACATAAACTCATATGAAGTGGAAACAAAGCGGTTAACAAAACAAGGGTTGATGTCCAAAGATGAAAATCCTGGAAACTTTTAAGAAAAAAAACACTCTCAAGAAAACAAAAAAAAAAAAGTTGGAGCATTCCAAAAAACAGACAGAACACAAACAGACTCAAATGGTTGCAGGTCCCCAAAGGCTAATAACCAAATAATAAAACCACAAAATAAAAGAAGCAACCACAAAGGTAGTCAACCTCATGGAATTCTATATACATAATCTCTGAATTGTATTTATGTGTGTATCTTTACAACTAACTTAAACATAAGTCTCCATTACAAACACTGAAAAGAGAACAAAACATGAACACACTCATTAAATACATGTACTACTGTACAGTACATCTACAGAGACTGAACATCGAAAAATTTGGTTTTATTGATTTATAGCGCACTGTGGTTAAACATGACTACATCAACTGGAGTTCATTTCCATGCATGATTAGTCTTCCAGTGTAAAGGCCTATTCACACTAGAAAATGATGCATCACAATTTATCCGTGTGCCTTCAAGAAATATTTGGTTTTATGAGCTTAATTAAAATGTGACTACCTCCAGGGCTAGTTGGCGACAGTGTTGCTCTCTCTGTTTCAATGACAGTTACTCAGAATATTGTTATAAGTCTTAAGATGACATTGTCCACTCGTTTAGAGTATTCATTTGCATAAACTCTATGGCTGTGTCTGTTGCAGTGAGGGAGAAGTTGCTTTAGGCAAATGGTTGAAAGAGAAATGTTCAAATAAAAACAGACTCAAGGCTAAAGGCACCTGGTATGTCTGAAGTAAAGAGGTAAAAAAATTACAATTATTAATTAATGGTTATTTTTTATTCTTTGAAAGAAAATACTTAACTTCTAAATAGAAAAATCCCCATCAAAACCATTTGAATTGCGTCAAGATTAGTTACTTGCACCCCTCCATAAACAGAAAACACTACAGGTGAATATTGTTTTATATTACAAACTTATTTTCTCATCATGACATTTCCACATTTTTTTGTATTAGTACAAGCATTTAGAAGTTTTTTTATACCTATGCACACAAGATTTTTTGACTTTTTTTCTTTCTTACCTGAAAGAAGACATGTTTTAGGAGCAAAGTAGTCCATTATTTTAAAATAGACCAGTGCATGAAAAAGTCAAATCAAATCCAGTCCAACTCCAAATCACAACAGAAGTTGTCATTAGACACTCACATATAGAGTAGGTCCAGACCACACTGTAAAATTTGTTTCCATAATAAATCTCCCTTAAGTGCAGGAGTGCTATTGCAACTATAGAAATGCACTTAAATTGAACTCACACTCCTGCATGTGGTGCAGGAGAAGAGGTGCTATCTGCAAAATAAAGCTCCTTGTTGTATGGTTCTTTGTCTCAACATTGAGCCTTAAAACCCTTTAACCGTTTACTCGTTGAGTGCACCTCACATAACTTGTCGAGGTACTCTAATGAAGCATCCTAAATGACACTGTAGACAAGTGACTCACCTGCTGTAAGGACCTGTAATAGCAACAACAGAGAAACAACACAGTTATTGTTTTTTGTCATGGATGTAATTCAGTAGTTTGTCATTTTTTTTGTTTCTCTTTCTAAGCGAGTTGGATTTTTTTTATTATTGAATTAAACTTTCTACATAATGTCAGGTTTAAAAAAACTGTGCATCTAAATTGAACATTAAAATATGACAGTAAAATTAGATACAAGAATAAGAACCACATGTTTATATAACAATTAAAACTGAGAGGCCTTTTACCTGAGAGTAGATGAACACAGCTCCCGTCAGAAACATAAAAAACCTGGAACACATTGTCATCCTGGGGGGGGGATGACAAACTATTAATCAATTATTCTTTATTAATCCAGATTCTTTATTAATCCAGATTCCTCTAACCAGTGTGGCACTCACAACTCTCTTAAGCATTCCTTCTACCAAAGTACAAAAGTGAACAAAGTGTGGAGTGAAATTTGACAATTCAGAAATTTTCAAAATGTTAGCTGAGCTATTCATTTTTTAAAGATAAAAAATATTTATATTCTGTGGGTTTTCAGATTATGTTTTTTCCTCCATGTTTTCATCACAAGCTCATTTTTTTTCTATCTTGACTAGAACTGGTGATATACTGTATAAATATAAAACAGACATGTTCTGAAGGAAACGTTTAATGAATCAACTAAATAAGGCACAGACGTATATCCACTAGGCCCTGTAGCAATTTTAAAAATTTAACTGAGGGCTATTTGTGCTTTTAACATTAATACATGTAAAATGCATGTCTCGTGTCTTACATCATAGATCAAGCTTACATCAAGCTTATAACTTAAATATACATAATTATACACATAATCCCAACAGCCACATGATTGAACGTGTAAAAGTCTTATTTGAGTCTGACGCCATCACAGGATAATATACACCACTATTAACAAAACCATCAGACTATTATTGTATAGAATTGTGGATGAAAATTAATTAAGAATTTGTATTGATCAAATAAAGATAATTATATATGAGCAGTGATTGGGAGAGTGAGATATCGCAGCAACTTTAAAACCTTAAAACTGTCTATAATGTTTTAAACACATTTAATGTTGTGTGTGTGTAGAAATGTATGCATAGTGCTTAATGTATGCATATTGTGTTCAGCACATATTTTTCATTTATGAATTGTATGCATACACCCCTGATTTTAAGCCTAAAACATATATCCAGGTTAAGTATGGGCCCTTCCAATATTAATATGTTTATCCCTTTTTTTGTTTTTGGCACTCTTATCATCAGCTATCTATTTTGCCTTGCAAAGTATGAAACACTCTTATTATAGCTCTTCAAACTTGTTTGCATCTCTTATCATTTTTGAACTATGAATATTAACCACCTGATGGTGGTTCGCCTGGTTTCTGATAACAGTGCATTGTTCTCTGCCTGCATTAATGGTGGCAAATTCCCAGCATGGACAAAAATCTGCCAGTGTGGTGTAGTTCATGCCACCTCATTTTCCTACTCAGTTAGGAGGTGGCTTTCTTTGAGCCATTGTTAAACTCTGGTAATGTAACACTGTACTAACAGTACAGAAACAAGTAAAACACTAGCACATAACAGGCATGCCTGTTCTTCCACAAATATGCAGGGGTTTATAAACACACATGCAGAAATGTGTCAAGCATAAATGCTTCATGTTGACCTGTGCATATATACAGTTACCATGATTTTAAAAAAGATGTATAGAACTTTCCATAGACACAATACCGGTAGAAAATTTCCAAAGCTGTAATTCCCATGACTAGAAAGTACTGCGATTACAATGGTTATTCATATTTAAGCTTACAGAGCCATGTTTTGTTTAGCTTATCGAAGGTGTTATGGTACACCATTAATACAGCTTACACAGAAAAGGAAACACTATAAACTTTACAAGAGTTTCAAGGTTGGAATGAAAACTATTTCTGGTATTTAAATCTGCAGAACATGGAGCCTCATTAATTTTTATAAACAGCTATCACTTAACCTGTTTTTCTTTAAACACCCCCTGTGTAACTTCATGTAAAATGATTTCCAGAGTAAATTGTTAGTTCACTATTATTTCACAGGCAGTCACTTTATCATGTTCATTAAGGAATCTCCATGCAGGCTACCTTGATAATTTAGCAGAAAACATGTTAGTCCTCTATTCTTTGACCCCTTGGAAGTACCCTTAAAGTTAACGATAAACTGCTTGGACTGGCCTTTTTCAGGAATAGCAGGTAGCCCTTAAATTTGAGAAGACAGACAGTTTAGAATTTGGAGAATTTATGACTTTGTGGTAGAGATTAGGGAGATGCTGTTACAGAATTTAATATCAAGTGAGAATATTTTTCTATGCTCTTAAGATTCCATCTAATATTTGGGATGAGCCGTATCGTATGTCCAGTGCTATGTTGTGATATATAGTCCCTGTGATGATCTAATACCTCTTATTAAGTTAAAATTGAGAAATAGATAGCTCTTACCTTGACTTTTCAAGTACTATCAAACAGAAAGCAGATTCACCTGTCAAATTTGTTTTGAATTTAACAAACAGAAATCAGACTGTCCTCCATATTCATCAGGTCAGCATCAGAATAAGAGTCAAAGGAAGTGGGCACATCTGTTAGAGAGACTAGGGAAGGCATGACAGAGTGTGTTTGTTCAGGGGTTGTTACTGGTAACACTGATGTTCTGACCTTGTGTTTACGGATAATTTGCATAAATGGCAAGCACTGAGGCTTTCCAGCTTTCCATGGATATTTGTCTACCAAATCAAGTGCTCTCTCCTTCAGCAGGTCACAGAGCAGCAGCTTGTTGCCTGAAACCTGCATAGTTTGGGCTCTTTTTGACACAGCTGGCCTTATTAATAATCTGATGCTAAGAATCCTGAATGATCCCAAAGCTTTTTTTTCCCAACTCTTAAACCTTTCAATTTTAACAATCCAGCAATGAACCAATAACTTGAAATATGTGCAGCCATTATCAAAAAAATTATCAAATGAACAGAAGAGACCACATTTACCTGACAACTGAAGCCTTGTTACTTTACAGGTAAAGAAGTAAAAACCTTGTCTATGTTGATGAATAACAGGCATTATTACACAGTAAACTATAAAACAGGCTAGGCTTGGTTAAGCTGACAGGCTCAGGTACGGCTGGTATGTTGCAGAGCAATTGCCTTCTTGCAGACTGCCAGTAGGACCTTTTTTTTGTTTTTTTAAGGCAGCGCCTTGAAAATTCCATATCAACAACAATTGTTATCATTTAAGAGCATTTGTAACTCCCAGTTTGCCTTACTGGATAACTGTCTTATATAAAAGTTAGCACTGTTCATAAGGTTCACAACATATAGCATGTTGTGAGCTGGTTTGTTGACTCTGGTCAGTACAGTTAGATCATGGGATTTTTTTTATTTGTTTATTGAACTGTTATGCAGAAGAGATTGCTGATAAAGATCTGTTAGACTCAGGCAGAATTCTTTAAGACTCAGCAATGTACTTAAGTTTAATAACTTTTAGTCACGTTTTCTATCTCACTCTCTGACATGTTATCTGTATTGTCTGTTGTCTGTTGTCTCATTATATGTGTGTGTATATATATACAAGGATACAAGGATACAAGGAAGTTTATTGGTCATTATACAACAGGTTGCATAATGAAATTAAAGTGTGGTTCCCTCTTGATTGATTAATTGATTATTTAAAAAATAAAAATTAAATGATTAAACATGGAGGAGTGCAGATGGTGCATTAAGCAGTCTCATAGCCTGAGGGAAGAAGCTGCTCTGTAGTCTGGTGGTACAGTAGCAGATACTTCTGTATCTTTTGCCTGACGGCAGCAGGGTAAACAGGCTGTGGCTGGGGTGGGTGTTGTCTTTTAGTATCCTTTTGACTCTGCGCAGGCGCCTCACCTCCCCGATATCATTGATGATTGGTAGATGGGTACCAATGATGTTTTGGGCAGTTTTAATCACTCGTTGCAGAGTCTTTCTGTCCTGGGCCGTGCAAATCCGATGCCAGTTTTTGATGTTTCCAGTCAGGATGCTTTTGTCGCTCCTTTGGAGAAGTTGACAAGAACTTGGCGAGGGAATTTGCTTTCTTAAGTTTCCTTAAGGAATACAGCTGTTCTGAGCTTTTTAAAATATATATATATATAAATATATATATATATATATATACACACACATATATATAAGAACATATACATACACACACCACAAACACACACAGATATGTATATGTATATATATATATATAATCAACACCACAAAATAGTATTTGAAGTTGTCTATGGGCTTCATCTTAGCCTAAACACAATGTTTTTAGACAAAAAAAATACCTTCAAACTTCCTGTTCTTTGCATATTCTTATGGCTTCCCTGCTTATTTAAATGTCTTAAATCACAACACACATAATGTCAAGGACAGTTAGTGCAAAGTGCCTGAATGGCAACTAAAGTGCCTTTAAATTCAACTCGGCAAAAGGCTCCTCAGCTTATATGTTAAAGATGAACAGAGCAATCAAATATTTCTTGTCAACATTTTATATGATCTTTCAAAACCCTTCAGTTCACATGCTAGGCATTTATATGTATGTATATA
>JAPZDZ010032747.1:0-12468 GCA_029783805.1 Acanthurus tennentii
GTTTCTATGGGGTTGTGGGTGGGTAGCTGCTCTAATGGAAGCGCAGAGAGGTGTGTAAGACTACAACTCTGCTTCCTTGTCCCAACTCTGGGTTGTCAGGGTTTAGGTCGACTAATAAACTTGTCCAGAATTCTAGAAATGAGAGCTGCTCCATCCCAAGTGGGATGAATGCCATCTCTCTTAATAAGACCAGGTCTTCCCCAGAATGTCTGCCAATAAAGCCTACGTTATTTTCTGGACACCACCTCGACAGACAGTGGTTGAATCACGACATGCGGCTAAACATGTCGTCACTCGTCACATCCAGCAATGGTAATATTTGTGCCACTCTCACCTCATTTAGTACACAGGTTAATTTCATTTGCAGCCAGCCACACCCCAAACAATTCATTTCAACATTAAGTACGCACCACACTGCTAATTTGTTATCATTTATTTACTTTTGGCCTTTCATTGTATGAATGGGGTGCACAAATTCATGTGGGGTCAGTTTTTTCAGTTAACCTCTTGTTTTGTTGCTGTTTTGAGTAGAGTTCTATTTTGTTGACCTATTTTACAGGTTTAGTTATTAAGTTCTCGGTTTGTATTGTTTTGCGTTTTGTTGGGTGAATAAAAACCCTATTTTTTCAAACAAACTTCTTGTTTTCCTAATGCCTTACTGCTTTGTCCCTGACATTATGCATACATTTTATCTGACAATACTGCAAAAGAAACTGGTGATTTGACTGGGGCATTGTAGTCAGAAACTTTGGGGGTGTCAATTTTTTCTTTTCTGCCAAAGAACTATCCAAACTATAACAGTGGAATTTGCACTGACAAAAACATCAAAATTCACTACACAAAACATCCATCTGGACTCGTCCAACCAGTGATCTTGAAACTTAGGGAAAACAGTATCCAGGCCAGCTGTTAAAAGAACGGCTTCCTACTTATGTAAAGGGTGTTGTTGTGTGGTGACTCTGCCTCACTTAAGATACCAGTAAACATCACCTGGGGCAGGAAGAGGGAGAAAGAAGGAGTGCTTGGTCTGAGCTGATAAGGACAAACAAACTATAGAATACAACACTAACAACATTGATAGAGACAAAAGAGACTTAAAGACACCACCAGCTTTGTTTCAAACCAAACCATACATTGTAAATATTCACCTTTAAACTGACAACAAGTGTGATAATTAATTGGACAGATGAATACAGGTTATGAGGAAAAGCCAACACAGCTTGTGGGCCTGTGAGACAGTCGGTTGCTGCAGGACAGTGACCTTGCTAAGCTTTGAGTTATTAGCACGCATACTCCTCCAGATAAGGAAGATTATACTCGTCAAAGGAAAATTAGGTCACTCTTTCACATCTATTGCAAAACATCAGAACAGGCACGAGGTTATGGACTTGCAAGCCTTATAGTTATGGCCAATCATGGGCCTGGGTTTGGAAAGCAAGGTAACAGTTGGAAGGCTACTCCAAAATGTAAACCGAGGCTTGATGTTGACATTTTTCTCAATGAGCATATGTGGTCATAAATTAAAAAAAATTGCTTGCTAAGTGGCATGTAGGACTATAACCATTCCATTTGTTAAATTACTTTTATGAACTGATTAGAATCACTGATACAGTGTTCATAGTTTTAATTGAATTTGATCATGTGTCACACTGAACTGTTGTAAAGTAACCGCTGATGGGCTCCCTCAGCACGACGTGCGTTGAAGATTTTGCACAAGCTCGCGCATCTGACTTTGCTTGTGCCAGACAGAGGAGGAAAGGATGTCACATGGCACCTGCAAGGAGAAGTGGATCATGTGACCTTTTTGTTGCACAGCATAGGTTCTGTACAGTTTCCTAAATTAAGTTTATAATGGTTAATACAAGGTCTTTAAGTGTTGCTTGGGTGGTTTTAAGAGAAGTAACACTGGGGAACATCACTATTTTTGCCCATGTTTAACTGTGCTCAACATAAGCGTAAACTCCCTCCTCATAATCTGCAATTAATATATTCATACATATATACATATATATGTATATATATATGTGTGTGTGTGTTTGTGTGTGTGTTTTTAATGTTCAGGGTGGATGATACCAAAAAATCACACACAGCAGCTGTAATTTGACAAATTAAGCAGCGCAGATAAGGACTAGTAAGAAGTGGCTACATAACGTTAAATTACGCATTTCAATGAGCTGCCTGCTTTCACTGTCAGTATACTGACATTAGCTGTACTTGCTCATCTTTGCCAGAAGATGAATCCATTATCAGCAGTCACACAAAGATCAGGTGTACTTCAACTTTTTAGAAATCAAGAGTCATTACTCCTGTGCGCTGATAAGTACAGTATAACTTCTCAAATAACAGCCAAGAGACTTTAATGAACATCTACTAATTGGTATAACCAAACAAAAAAGTTGTGATGTGGTTTAATTTATTTTCATTGTGATTTTTTTTAAAAAAAGTGTTTGCGTCAACTGGTAAGTAACTGGTATATGAACATGGACCATTATTTAATTGTATACCAGTGCTTGTAATACTCACCCTCAACCGACTGCATTTATTTGTACCATTTTTAACTTTATTTTTATTTTAACTTTTTTATATTTTTAATTTATCAGTATAAAGGTAAATATGTCCTCCCGACAGGTAAAACAAAGAATGCATGCAGAAATTGACATCCGATGGTAAACCATGACAAAATGTAAAAAACATGCAATGAAAACGTGTAAAACGTGTGCAATCCAACCACACAACAGAAAACCTCACAATAAAAAATGTACATCAATGCATAACATACTGAAGTTTATGGAAATTAATAATCGACCATTAAAATAATGTTCCCAGTGACTCGTAAGACGGACGGTTGTTTTTGAGGGATAAGGCTTTAAGTAAAGGAGGATGACCGGAAGCACACTCGGACTAGACACCTGTAGCGTTCTTCGGACTGTTTGACCATCTGCCTGTCTCTTTAAAAGGCGTGATGACGGCGTTACAGGGCTACAGAACGCTACGTAGCTAATGGACCAATGTAAAACATCCTGGAGTGGAGGTATTTATCTGAATTTAGATCCTCGGCCTCGGCCTTAAAGCAAACGTTAGTTAAACCAGCCTAATTGAGATTAATTTCTTTCGTCTCTTACCAAAAACACCCGCATACAGCCTGTACACACAGGGGGCAGAACCGTCAGACGTCTGTACAAGCCCCTACGCTGACGCCTTCTCCGCTACTGTAGTTAGCAAGATAACGCTCTCTTGATCATTAGCTAGCCAGTCTAAAAAATGGCCTCAGATGAGCTCTCGTCTAAGCTCAGCCGTCGGCTGCAGATCGAAGAAGGAGCTGAGGATCCTGTTGCCGTGGACGTCCCCGGACTACAGAATGGGTCGAAAGAGAAACCGACCACGGCCAACGCAGACTCTGAGCTGGGCGCTAAACTGATGAGGCGAGAGGAGCTCAACGAGGGGCTGGGAGAGCACTGCCAGCCCAGTATGAGGGTCTTTAATCCATACACCGAGTTCAAAGAGTTCTCCCGAAACCAGATCAAAGAAATGGAGAGACTGTTCAAAACGTGAGTGTGCGACGGTCAGGATGATTCCGATAAAACTGGCGGGTTGAAAGCTTAATTTAAACATGCTTTGAGGCCAGGGGTTTCACATGTTATTGTCATACGAGTCGGATGTTCTGTCAAGTAAGGTTAAGATTGCTCATATAAGGAAGTTGAATGGTGAGCCTGCTCATGAAGGCTTCATCTTGCTAAAACAAAAATTATTGTCTTATATCATTGTCTGAACTGGAAAATGAAAATATCTAAAATTGACACAAACTTAAAACATACATTTCCAGTTAGTGATTGAGAAATAGTGTCACATTAGGCAAACCTAACGAAGCCAAAGGAATGTATTTGGAGGTATGTAACTGTATTGGATTAAATGTTAATAAGTGGACTAAACATAGACTAACAAATAAAGAAAGTTATAACAAATTTAGAACCTTAGTTTCAGTTCAGTCTAATATATCCTTGAATTTCCGTAGATTGAATGGTTGCAAGGTGGGGACATTATGCAAGTTACTGATAAGGAAGTCAGACAACAGACTTACATTGTGTGTAGATTTGTGCATAATGTTCTAAGCCCAAGACTTGGTGATGGTTGATGTTAATGATTAAAATACACTGTTGATTAACCACTTTAGTCAGTCCAAAAATCAGGTACCATTCTTTTAGATTCGCAAATGATTTGTAATGTGCTACATTTTAAAAGTAATTACACACACATTGGCACTTGCCAAAGTTTTATCATGGGAAGATAAGAGCACATGGTGTGAGGTTAAAGAAATGAATACAGTTATTTGAGCTGTAGAAATCTCCTTTAATGCTGAGCTCTGAATGACTTCAAGCCTGAGGTAAAACAGAGTCCTGTACTGCTAAACATGTTCGACTTGTCTGGTACTATGTGTTACCTGGCTTTATTCAGAGTTATATTGATGAAATAATAAAAGTCATAAATATGTGTAAAACGTATTATGAATATATGATAAACATAAAGGAAATAAAATTAATTTCAGATAGTGTCTAATTAATCAGCAGGTAAAAGTAATTTCTGGCTCTGTTTAAATGCACAGTAAAACGTTTGGCTCCACTGACCTCTGACTGCTGTCGGAATTACCTTCTGCACTTAATTATTTGTCACTTTTGTGTAAATTCAGCTGACAACTTTTGTCACTGTTAGGATCTTTTAAGAATGATGACTATGTGTTGCCAGTGATGTGACTGGTCAGTGGTTTGGCTGTTTTTGTTGCAAGGTTTGATCGTCAAAGTCCTTATTCAGCTGAATTGTGTAAGACTGATTTTTTTTTTAATATCAGATAGATAGCAATAATATGTAAAATTACTTTTACTTTTAGCGGTAAACACTGTTGAATGAAGCCTCTAGTTTTTTTTTGCTTTGTCAGATCAGTATTCATCACTTTGAGGAAAACAACCAAATGAAGCAGAATTGTGTCAGTACATACTCAGGGACATGTGGTGCTTCAAAGTGATTACTGGTAACACAGTATGTCTTCAGTAACAGGTCAGCTGTAGTTAAAATGATCCAGTCTGGCTTCACCTTTACTACCACTTGTGAAGGGAAGTGGCTTTGGTTAGTCTGATTAGTCCACTTTTTACAATTAAATGCAGTTTTTATGTTTTTTTTAGAGCTAAGTGTGTCCAAAAGTACTGGTTCAACTCTGTGGTTAATGACTGAGGCCATCGCTGCCTTTTATCTGGATTGTGTTAGTTAAAGAGGAAACATTTTTATTGATCTGTTGAGGAAGCAACATTTAACATGAAGGCTCACAGCAGCAAAAAGTCAGTGTGGGTGGTTGGCATTTATGAAATGGGTGCTTTTTTTTTTTTCTACTGACCACTTCCTTTTACGTACTCAGTTCTGTTATTTATGCACTAAATATAGATAACAAACCTGTGAAATCCTGACAAAGCATATGCAATGTATGTGATACTTTGCTTTTTAGACCTATTTCCTGTAACACATCTTATTGTAACAAAGTCTTCAGTTAATTCTGCTCTTCCTTTTGGTATTGACATTTTTACTAATGTTCATATTCACTTCAAAGGTTTTGTTGTTGCATGTCCTTGACTTCTGGCTGTTTCTGTGTTCTACCCTGATTCCTCAGCTTCCTGTCATGTCCAGGCCTGTTCAGGCATTTTAAATGCACAACTTACTCACCCAGACTCTTTTTACAGCCATCTTGAGAGGCTACAGAGCCAATCATTCATGTATCTAGTGAATTAAACCGTTCAAATATGTGAAGACCATTCCTCTCCATGGGGTTGTTGAGTACGATGGGAAAGTAAGTGTGCTTCTTATCATATTAACTACAAGTGAAACCACTTTAAATGTCTTCACATATTTCCAAGGCTAATAGAGTTATGTCAGTGAAGACTTCAGGGAGTCTACAGCACCAACAACACCAAAGATATCCAAAACACCACAAGCTACAAAAGTTGAGACACCTCCATCATGTGGAAGGACAAGTTATCCAATAAGCTGCACTAATCGTATGTTGACTCTGAAATCATCAATGGAGTAAGCTGTCATGTCTACTCTTGCCCTAGAGAAGTAATAACAGCCATTTTGACACATAGTCAATCTTTTTTAAGAGGCTCTGAAATTGAACAATCTGCCAAGCAGTTTAATCACCAGGTGTGATCTGTTCCCATGTTATGCCATGACAAATGCAGCAGATAAAGTCTGGAGTTGTTTCTGAGCGTTGAATTTTCAAAAAAAAAAAAAAAAAAAAAAAAAAAAAAAAAAAAAAAAGAGAGAATGCACCAGTGAACTCACAAAAACCAAAAGGCCTAGAAGACCATCAGTGGTGAAGGAAGTACTGAAACACTTTGCTTAAGTAAAAGCACAGATAAATAGACAAAGATGTACTCTAGTAAAAGTTAACCTTTCTATCGGAGTAAAAGTAAGCTAGTTCCTGCTTTTAAATATACCTAAAGTTTAAAAATAAAAGCACTCACCAAAGGTTTACCCTAAGGCAAAAGTCTACATTATAATTAGGTGTATACAATTTGTTTAAAAATAGTACAGGCTGTGCCATTTTACCTAAAGATGCTGCAGATGATGCTGCTGGTAACACTGGCAAACAATCTCATATCAGTTATTTAAATTACATTTCTGCATATTTTTCCAAACTAAGCACCCTAATGTAACCACCAAGAAACAATTGATGAGTGATGTGATTTTGGTGGCACTACAAGGTATGAAAGTAAAGTTGTTGGAGATTTTTGTAGTATTTTTTACGGTGTGGTAGTTTGTAGACCGTCCCTGTGCTCTTATCCAACAGCCATCTGCATGAAACGCCAGTGTAATTTGTAGAGCACAGAGGACAGATAGTTTTAATAAAATTTAGGTTGTAGCTAGTTGTCTACATTACTACGGCTGAAAAGAGGTGTTTGTTCTCGAACAGCATTTGGTTTATGAGTGATTAATTAAGGAAGTTTGACTCTGTAAATATCTTTTCAACTTCACTAAAGTTTAAGAGGTAGCTTCCCCCATATCCATTTTGGGAGTTTAATCACTGGTGAGTTCCGTGCTTCTTCTTGCACACTTGCAGTAGTAGAAAGATTGTCTAAAATTACCTGCTTACTCTGATTGGTTCAGTAGAGCAATTCCCTGCTTGCTATTGATTACTCTTAAAAATATACATAAATTAAGAAATACAGCAATATGACAGTTATGTGTAGCACGAAACAATATAGAAATGTGGTGGAGCAGAGAGTATAGATATCTGATGTAAGATGTAGTGGGGTAAAAGCCAAAAGATTCCAACTAAATCTACTTAAGTAAAGTACAGATACATGAGAAGTGTACTTAAGTACCGTTACAAAGTACTATTACTTCAATACATTTCACCCATAAAGACATCTTAAGTGAATAATTGCAGAATTCTGTCCTTGTAAAGAAAAACACTTTATAAAATCTGCCCAGGTCAGGAGTACTCTGGAGGAGGAAGGCATATCATTGACAAAGTCTACAATCAAGACATTCCCTCATTAATCTAAGAAATAAAGAGGATTTATGATGAGGTGCACGCCACTGTTAACACTGAAGAGCAAGAATTCTAGATAGAACTTAGCCAGAAAACATCTGAAAAACCCTGCCCAGTTCTAGAACAAGATTTTTGCAATAGACTATTACAATAAAATAATGGAAAGAGAAAGTGTGGAGAGGAAAAGGACTGACTCATGTGCTAAAGAAATCTAAATTCTCATAGTAAGTTCTTGCCTTTAGAGACATATTCTCAGTTGAAACATTACAAATTGGCACAAGATTTACTTGACACAGGACAATAAGACTGTCACACTCAGCCAGAACAGAACTGGTATGTCATTACTGAGCATCAGTTTATGTATATACAAACATGTCTCATAGATTGATTTTTAAATGTACTTTGTACCTTAGAGATAACTTGAGTATGTATATAAGTCAGTAGTTGTTTGACTGCCAGATTAAGCCAATCTGTTGACTACAAAGTTGTAGTCAGGAAGACATCAGCTTTTCTAGACATGAAAAGGGGAAATTCAATTCGATAAACACAGACTTCCTAGTTGTAGGAACCACAGAGCTGACAACAATCAAAGAGCGGAGGCTAGAATGGCCTGCTGTGTGCTAACAGTACCTTCCAATCTTTTTACCACTGTTAAGAAGTTACACATATATGTAAATCCCAATCACTCAACATACACACACATTAACAGACACACAGCCTTTTTTTCAAACCTCCCACATAATTTGCAGTGTCGTTTGACAGTAATACAAAGCTGAAACTTCAGAATAAACCAAAATGAAATAAAAGCTAATAACAGAATGGCTTTAGGTTCAGGCCTTATGTTTTAAAGAATACTATATTTATGCAAAGACAGCAACTGCTGGACTCATAAATACTATTAGAGAAGAAGTGTAAGCTGGCGTCCTTTGGTCTCTTTTTTTTTTATCAAACTCTTGTATAGTGTAAGTCCAGCTTTCAGGCGGGGTGCAATCACTGCTGTTTAGAAAAGATTTTTATCACTCCACTTTGGATTCATCATTTCCTGTGTTCAAAATTTCCCCAATCACTGATTGTAACAAGCACCATTTCAACAAAAAGGGACGTAGTTGTCTTTGCTGCTTACACATGGAAAAGACTGAAATGGTGAAAAGGAAGTGTCATTCTGCACTGTTTTATTTTTTAGGTAAAACCTGAATATTTAGATGCCTTGATGGTTCTGAAATAGTTCAAAAATTTACTAATATTTTTTCAAAATTATATCCTATTGATCGTATTACTTAGTGTGTTTGGCATGTGTTAAGAAATCATAATTAAAAAAAAAACATGAAAAACCAGTTTACAAAAGAGAGGGGAGGGTAGTGGTGTAACTGCACACAAAGATTCCCAGTTTGATATGTTCATAAGTATGTTTGGGGTCACAGTAAAACAAAATTAAGTAATTGAATGAGAGGAAAAGCACTATATGAAAACATTCCATTTACCATTTGTCAGTTTCTTTCTTTCTTTTTTTTTTTTAAGATATTTTTTGGGCTTTTATGCCTTTATTGGATAGGACAGATGTGTGAAAGGGGGAGACAGAGAGAGGGGGTGAGGGTCAGAGCCGGAATCGATCTTGCGACCGCTGCATTGAGGACTAAGCCTCGTACATAGGACGCCTGCGCTACCGATCAAGCTAAACCGGCGCCCCCATTTCCCAGTTTCTTTACAGTGGAGAAAGCAACAACAACAAAAAAATGTAGAAAATAAAATATTTGCCATTAATTTTGAAAAATGTAAACATTTAACAGTATCTCATTTGCATCTTACCGCAGCAATTATAGCACTCAAATACATGCATATTGTCACTATGGAAAAGTAAACAAAAATAAAAAGAGTGCTGTTCCTTTGTAAGATTCTAATGTGTTGATAATTCCTGAACAACTGCAACCTACTCTTACTTATACATACAAGGCACTGTATAAACTAGCAGACTGACTATAATGCATGCTTTAAAACACATGAGGGCATGCGACAAGTGCTCGACCACTTGCTTAAACCCTTGGTTCTTTTAAAACGAGTATGGTCACATATTCACTTATTCACCTTTTTTTTTTTTAACTTTCCAGTGTATGACACTTTGAAAAATCCTATGAATCAATCAAATCAAGTCATAGAGATAACCCCTTTTATACCATCAGTTACTGCTTTTGTCTAAATCTGCAGTAAGACGCTGTCTGGATGCTGTGAGAAGAAGGACTTGCATTCCAGTCTGTTTTTGTCTCATTCCACTAATCAACACAATTAGGGTTACAGTGTATTCAAAGTCGTAACCAGCTACTGTTAAACCATGTTGCCATTACTTTTTTTGCTGTAGCTTACTGAAAGTAAAGCAAGTCCAATAACATTTGTCTCTTTACTTGCCTCTTGGTGAAAAGTAGGTGAATTAAGTCTGAAATTGGAGTAGGCTATGATTGTTGGATAGGATAAGTGGTACTTCAAGAAGGAGATAGGTGTTGGAGTCCCATGTGAAGCCAAGAGTCTTTGGTGATTTCTTTGTTTTTTCATTTTATGGACTTAGGTGACTTGTTAAATTTTTAGTCCCAGTTTGGTTAGGTTTAGACAAAAAAACTTGGATAAGGTTTAGGAAACACCCCAGATGCTAATAACATTGTTTGCTACAAAGATGTGGACGCAAAAAGTGTCTCTCTAAATAAAATCAAACATATCTCTAAGGCTTGAAAATTGCAAAGCATGGTGAAGATGTGGCATTTGATTTATGTCTTTAGCCCAGCCATAACAAACCTGTTCTTTTACCTGGTTCTGTCTAGGTATGATGCTGGGAAAGACAACTACATTGATCTGATGGAATTAAAGCTGATGATGGAAAAGCTTGAGGCCCCACAGACACACATTGGTTTGAAGAACATGATCAAGGAGGTGGATGAGGACCTAGACAACAAGCTCAGCTTCCGTGAGGTAAAACAAAAATCTCAACTTGATAATATCACCTACAGGCGGCACTCAGTTCATTCGGCTCAAATCTTTCACATCCCAACCTTCCTCTGTCACTTCAGGTGTGCCCCAGGGCTCGGCCCTGGGGCCCCTCCTCTTCATCATCTTCCTTCTTCCCCTTGGCCAAATCTTCCGTAAATATAATATCAATTTTCACTGTTTCGCGGATGACACCCAGCTCTACCTCACTAGTAAACCCACTCCCAACCTCCCACCCTCCTCCCTCACCCACTGCCTCATAGAAATCAAATCCTGGTTCACATCAAATTTCCTCAAACTTAACAGTGACAAAACTGAGGTTCTTCTCATCGGTACAACATCAACATTATCCAAAACAGACAGTTTCTCCCTTACTATTGATAACTGCTCTGTCTCCCCCTCCCCTCAGGTTAAGAATCTGGGTGTCATTCTCGACAGTACTCTATCCTTCCAATCTCATATCAATAATGTCATCCAGTCTGCATACTTCCATCTGCGCAACATCAACCGCCTCCGCCCCTCCCTTACCCCCGAGACCGCTGCTATCCTTGTTCACAGCCTTGTCACCTCCCACCTGGACTACTGCAACTCCCTCCTCTTTGTTCTCCCCCACAAATCCCTCCATAAGCTTCAACTGGTTCAGAACTAAGCTGCCCACATCATCACCAGAACCCCCTCCATCCACCACATCACTCCCGCTCTGCAGCTGCTACACTGGCTCCCCATTAAACACCGCATCCAATTCAAGATTCTCCTCCTAACATTCAAGGCCATTCATAACCTCGCCCCTCCTTACCTGTCTGACCTCATCCATGTTGCCACTCCATCCCGTGCCCTGAGATCATCTGCCTCCATCCACCTGTCCGTCCCTTCTGCCCGTCTCACCACTATGGGGAGCAGAGCTTTCAGCCGCTCCGCTCCCCAGCTCTGGAACTCACTTCCACCCGAAACCAGAAACCTGGACTCATTCACTCTTTTCAAATCCAGACTCAAAACTCATCTGTTTAGATCTGCTTATTCACTGTCATCATTTTTTTTGTTTTGTTTTGTTTTTTTGTTTTGTTTTTAATGTGTGTTTACTGTTTTTATTGTATGTTTACTGCCCTGTACGGTGACCTTGAGTGACAGAAAGGCGCCTTAAAATAAAATTTATTATTATTATTATTATTATTATTATTATTATTATTATTACATAATGTAAAATCCCTCTTGCCCACACATACGTTTCTCTGTTTGTCCTGTTCTCCTCAGTTCCTGCTAATCTTCAGGAAGGCAGCAGCAGGAGAGCTGGCAGAGGACAGTGGCCTCATTGTCCTTGCTCGTCTTTCCGAAATCGATGTCTCCACAGAAGGGGTTAAAGGAGCCAAGACCTTCTTTGAAGCCAAAGTAAAACAACCCCAAAGTTCTTTTGTAGTAAAATATTACCATTTAAAAAATAGTATTTTACAGTTTTTTTATTAACCCATAAGACTGTGAAGTTGGTTGCAAAGGAACTGTGTTTCCTCCATATTTTTTGTCTAGTTCAGAATCAGAATCAGAAATACTTTATTTATCCCAAGGGGAAATTGCCTTTAGTTACAGATGCTCCTATTAAAAAGTCTTAGTAGTAGGAAAGTATAAATATATCAATAAAATTAAAACATAATATAAAATAAAATAGATCTAAACACTAATATAAAATATACATATACATTTTGTTCTCATATTTGTTTTTTATCTACAGTACAACAGTTAACCAACATTTAAGTGTAGAATATTGAATATAGAATATTGCACATTTACTTATTGCAAACTGGATTATTGCACATCAGAGAAGTTACTGACGTTCAGATCAGTAACATTAACATTCAGGGGGAGTCGGAGTCGGAGTCGGAGTCGGAGTCGGAGTCAGAGTCAGAGTCAGAGTCAGGAGTTGTACAGCCTGATGGCCACCGGCAGGAATGATTTCCTGTGGCGCTCCG
>JAPZDZ010032863.1:0-12460 GCA_029783805.1 Acanthurus tennentii
TCAGAGTTTCCCTCATTTCAGGGTTAACAAACTCAGAGTTTTCACTAAACCTGCTTTGTGAAACGGACCCCTGAAGAATGTAAAGTGTAAATTTGAGATGGAATCCTTCACTTTGTTAGTAGTATATCTCCAGCATTGAAGAATGCCTCTCTAATGCTGTACCATAAGCTCAGCGGAAAGCCGTCATTTTACACTGTATAGGGTTTTTGAGTTAAAACAGACAAAGCACAGAGTTTGTTCTTTCTTAATATCAGAATCAGTTTAGGTTGTTTATTGCTGTAGAGTGTGTTGGTCAACCGGTATCATTTATCACTGCTGATTGCTTCTCCACTAACATTAATCTGAATAAATGAGAAGGTAGAATGTCCAGAATATTCTTCACATAATGTAAAGCAGGCCTTATTTTTTAACAGTTAAACCAAAAACATTTGCAGTTGCTGCACTGTAGACTGTTGATGCCACACTGCCCTCACTGTTGAGTTTTGCCATTTTTCCTGTCAGACTCTGTTATTGACATTTTGACATTTGTGAATGTAACATTCTAAATCTAAAAATTGAGATTCTCTGTTTTCACCCATCCAGAGTCTGTTGCTGCAAAATGCTTCAGTAGTGCTGTTTCTTTTTTTTGCGTGCTATGTGTTGCTGCTGTCAGTACTAGCAATGAAGGAATGCCAGGCATGCGGGTGACTCTGGACACCCGTTGTCTCGACCCAAGGAACCACGACTAATTTGAGAGGTTGTAGCCATGCCAGTGCCCATAGGATTCAAAGGCAGCAATGCGTTAATTAATGGCCTCCACTTGGCTTTCCTACATGAGGAGACCAGGAAATCACAAGCTGTACTGCTGATGCTTTTGCAAGAGGTAGAATGTATGCTTGAATGGGAATTAAACAATTAAACAATCTAAAATACCAGAGAATTGTTGGTTTACCTTGTTTGTGGTTAACACTATGCTTGTCCTGTGAGCTAGATGCACAACAACTTTGCAAGCCAAGACCTCCCCCTTCTTACACACACCAAGTGTATTACTTTGCGTGTTGCAGAGAGAGATGCCTTGAATTAAACACGGAGGTAATGCAGCGGCAGCAAAAGTCTTTGTAGTCCCTTTACAGAACTGACTTTGTTTCATATCAGCCTGCATCTTAATCATGTAGCGTCTGCACAAACATTCTTCAGCAAACCTAGAGCAAACCATGATCCCCTGTTGCTTGCCCCCTTCACAGAAATGTTTCAGCTCTCACAGAATGTCATCATAATACGGTCTTAAATGATTTCAGTTAGTTTTCTGTAATGAAAAGTGCTCTTTAACAAGGAGACTATTTGGAATGCAGAAAGAAAGTCAGCATAACAACCTTTTTTTCCTTAGTTCTTCTTTGGTACTGTTGTATCAAGTTTCTTAGGAAAGTGTCTCCCACAGCAGCCATTTTCCTTTGACATCATGGTATGATTGAAAGCCTAATTACTGTTAGATTGAACACAGAGAACTGTGAGCAGGAAGATAAAATTAACCTCAAACTGGTAATAAACTGTTTTGACAGTAGCTATTTGGAAATAGAGTTAGTGGTATAGCAGGCTAGACCGTAACAACCAGGCATGTCAACTAGACAGTCGGTTGGTTGAGACTTAGCTGTGAGTCAGCTGCTTCAAACAGCACTCCCCTTCCTGGCCTCCATTAACTTACGCCCCCGTCTCTTCCACTATCCCTGTTTCACTCAGGAGGGTTGCTCTTTCTGTACAGCTGTTTTCACCTCTACACTCTGTTCAGTGTCTGTAGAATCAGAACAGAATTCTTTGACATTATGTGGTATGTCCTTTTCACATATTTTGCAAGCAATCAGGGATTGTCCATGTCAGACTTTTTTTCCCGTGGATCTACATTGAAGGTAGGAAGCATGGTGCTTGGGTACATCTTGTAGGAGGTATAACTGCTTAGTTTCATTTTTGTGACCATTTTGAAAGACAGCATGACTTTTTTATTAAACGCCCGGAGCAATGTTTTTGGTGACTTTTTTCTCAGAAATATAAGTAAATCACAGCAGCAAACAAAACATTGCACATTAAATTATTTGATACACTTACTTAAAAGTGCCATTTGTAAAATCCCAGTATCTGCTCCAGCAATATCAGGGGCAGTGTTGTACCCCATTGTTTTACACTGTAACTCACCTGTAGTAAGATTTTTATTTACAACCAGTATTTTATAGGTAAGTTACAACTAACTGTCCAAGCTCTAAATCTAAATCTAAGTCTCATGTCATAATGTCTCATGTCGTAATGCAAAGATGCAAGACTAAGCAACTTTTTTTAATTATCGGTCAACAGGCCTATAAAACCACATTTTACAGTCATTGGTAAATAACAGTAAATACTTCAAATAGGACAGCAGAACAAGAATGTGTTAAATTCAAGCAGTACTTCAACTCTAAATCAGTCCTAATAATACTGCCAATGTTTTGTCACCGTCCTCACACATGGCGTTAGTTTGACTTGACGGTTCAGTGCTTCATTAGTGCTTACTTAGAACTGTTAAACTACTGACAAGACCGTCACATCTCACGGTCTGAAAAGTTTATCCCCAAATGATAGTTTACTTTACAACCAATGTTCATTGTTACTTAACAATTCAAAAGAAACAGAGCAAGTTAAGCATCAGACTTCATGTTTTTCTCAGCCAGGAGCTGTCTCCAATTTGGAAATGCTATGCCAATATTTGCTCTCGTCTTGCTTCGTTTCACATTATTCCTCTTCTTGGCAGCAGAGGCATAGATTTCAAACCTGATAAAGGCTGTTTTCCATGAGCTTTATCTATTGTGTTTATGTTAGCAACATACACTTGCTATCTAACTAAACTACTGAGTAACTTTATTGTTTGGAATAACTCTGTATTTTAACAAATCTTTTTGATAAACCAGTCTCTAGTTGAGTTCACACACTTCGGTGATAAACTTAGAAAATTTTTGTGTATCATCTAGACTTCTTCACACTCTGGTCATAATGGCATGCTCCTTCTCTCTCATCCAAAAATTAGTGGCCTTTTCTCTCACTTGCTTTCTTTCTCCTCTCTCTCTTATTGTCTTTTAATAGATACAGTACATTCAAATGAATACCACCAAACCTTCATGTTATAGAGCAAGCTCAATATGGTCAATAACTTTAACCATATCACACATGTACAGGATGCCCATAGTTGTCACTGTACAGCAGCAGTAACAGCAGTTAACTTATGAGATCTCTCTAGGGGGCTGTCTAAACCTTCCATCTGTTACTTCGATTCGGTGGGACATTAAAAAACTATCTCATCACGTCAGTGGTTTTGTATGTGATAGTCAGCAAGACAAGGAACTTAATAAAGATCTAATGCATACAGTCAGAAATGCTAGAAACTAAAGAACATAAAGATGTGAAGATGAAAGATTTAAGGTTTCTATGCCTACTTTTCTCTTTGTCATGTTGAGAAGGTATTGATGGAGTTTTATTGTGATGGCAGAAAAAATTTGAAGAATGTCCCTTATTTGACAGATTAAAACGCTGAGGGTGCCCTGCTACTTAAGCAATATAAATTTGTTAACGTGCTGACAGCTTTATTCTTTTTGTGTTATTAGCTTAGCTTAGCTAGGACAGAGAATATCCAGTTAACATAGATAAGTGGTGTTGTTCTGCCTTCAATGTAGTGTTGTCACGATACCAACATTTTGGTATCGATACCGATACCACCGTGTATTTCGATACTTTACGATACTTTTCTGTACTTTTCCAAATAAAAAGAGAACACAAAAAATGTCATTATTGACTTCATTTTAATAGAAAATCTTAGAACTATAACTATGCATCAGTAAATATATTTATAATAATAATATTTATATTTATAATATAAAATAAAGTGATATAAATAGGCTAATCAAACCAAAGAAAGTGGTAGCTAATTGCAATGCAGCTTTAATTTTTGGCGTTGCTTGCTTTTAGCACTGAATGCGGCTTTTTTTCATTGGTATATAAGTTATTACCTGTCATTCTCTGAACTCCTTATGCAGGTCTGGGTGCCTGTCCTTCAAGTGTTTTGCCAAGTTGGAAGTGTTTCCACCCTTTGCCAGACATGTTTTGTAACACCGTTTGCACAGTGGTGCTTCGGTGTTAATGGCTTCACCGTGCTCATTTGTTTTAAAGCTGAAATACTCCCATGTAGCACTTGCACCTGGTTTATCTACGAGTTGCGTGGTTGGTGGTTGTAGCGTAGATGGTGGTTGTAGCAGCTGTCATTCTCTCCCTGCTCCTGTCTCTCTCACTCTCTTTCTGTCCTTTATCTCTCTGTCACCAGACTCTTGCTCCATTTGCTGCTCCACTTGCTCACCTGCTAGCTCAGCTTGCTTACATCAACTCAAATTACAATGCAGTGACGTTATGCAGGGACATAAAAAAAAAAGTGCCAGTACCAGCCAAGCGCAGTATAGTACCGTTTCAAATGCGCCAGTACCACGGTACCAATTTAGTACCGGTATACCGAACAAGTCTACTGGTAACGTTACTGTGAGGCCCAGTAATGTTACATTAACATAAGCGGCAGCTCTGCTCGCAGTCCCTCCAGACTTGTCTGTTAATCACTTGAACAAGGTTGCGGATGATGTCGATATGGAAATAGTCAGTGATAGTAGAAGTATGTGTGTGTGTGAGTGAGAGAGAGAGTAAAAACCTAATTAACTAAATTCAGTCCAGTTTTATTGCAGGGAAGCACATTGAGGGGATGGCTAGAGAATAGTTTGTCTGTGTGTGTGTGTGTGTGTGTGTGTGCGTTGGCCACATGAGAAGCTGCAGAAACTGTCTGCACCATCTGTCTGAGAGAAAACTGTAGGGCAATAATGGCTGTTTAACTGTCAAGTTATTTTACTTTACCTTTTTCTGTGTTGACTGAGAGATCCCAAGCAGCAGGCAATTACATATTGTTAGATGAAGTGAGTCCTGAAGCTGTCTTTGATTGTTTCTTGGAGAGAGGAGCCGGATATTGCTGTTCAAGACTTAAGACATAATGTAACTGCATCATAAAGCCTACATCAACAGCATGGTGTTGAGGGATGATTAGTCTCTCCTATTGCTATTGTACTATTTTTTCAGCTATACTTTTTTTCAAACCCTTATTGCAGATGGATAGACTTAAGTTTAAAAGTGCAGTATGAAAGTATTACACTCAACCAACACCAGGTCAGGCCAAGCAGTCTGTAATACATGCAATGAAGGTGTCATCATGGGAGCAACAATGAGAAAAACCAAAAATACTTAAAACCTGTGGTCCCATCTTAGGATTCATCACCCTGAGTTGTATGAAACAGCACAGAAGAAACGGGAATCTGAATCTCATCAGGATGAGGCAACTTCATCTCAGCCAACAATAGAGGACATGCTTCAGAAACAAAGAAAGTGGACAAACTCAGATGACAGCAGAGCCACGATATGCACTGAAAAGTGACAAGTATTACATTTCATTGACGCTGAATGGACATGAAAGCAGGTCATCTTAAATACAAGAGCAATGCATGGGTCCCACACTTGGGAAAGAGACCTGAAAGAGACATTCTTCAGTAGGCTTGGGGACCGGAAGATAAGCAAACACTGTGTAGCACTGGTGCTTCGAGACAGTGGAGCAAATATTGTGAAGGGAATGAGGCTCGCTGAACTCCCAGACCTCAGCTGCACAGCGCTAAACTTGCAACTTGTGGTGAATGACAGTCTGTAAGGTCAAAGGGCTGTCACAGATGTCATCACAATACTTGAGAAGTGTGCCACGCATTTCCACCACTCCATTCTGGCCAAACAACGTTTGCGAGACGTTCAGAGGGAACTTGGCCTGCCAGAGCACAACATAATCCAGGCTGTTCTAACAAGGTGAAACTCAATGCTCCACATGCTGCAAAGAATGTTCACCATCTACTGTGGTGAACATGGAGGATTTGTAAGTCCCACTGCTCACCAGTGGGACCTTGTGTCCCATTTAATTGGAACTTTTCTCCCAATGGAGAAAGTGACACTTCAGGTGAGCCACAGCAACTCATCAGCATCCTGCATCATTCCATGCCTGACTGTGCTGAAGATGCTTCTTCAAGATGATGAGGGGCCCTCCACAAAAGGCATCAGAATGCCCAGGCAAGCCATAAGGGAGAGCCTGGACAAGCGTTTCTCAAAAGCAGAAGACACAAAAACTGTGGTGCTGGCCTGTCTCTTAGATCCTCATTGTAAGAGTCATGCATTCTCCTCTGATTATCATTACATTACATTCTCCATGATATTGAGCAAGGCCAAAGGATGGTTGAAGGGAGGAAGAGGACGCTGCCACACAACAGACCACATGAGAGGAGCATGCTGCCACAGAAGGAGCCAGTGTGGCGGAGTAGCCAGCTGCATATGGGACACACGAAGAATGACGGAAACTCCCACAAAAGGCAACAGAGAGATCAGATGAGAGATGCCAGTAGCTGCATTTAGGAAGAGCTACATCTGTGCCTCAAGGAGCCAGTGATCAACAGGCAGAAATGGGACCCACTCCAGTGGTGACAGAATGAAGGGCGCTTCGAGCTACTTGTGAAACAAGCAAGAAAGTTTCTTTGTGCACCACCCTGACCATCAGTCCCAAGTGAGCACGTCTTCAATGAAGTCTCTGCAATTTATGAGAGCAAGGAGGGCACTCTCACTGGAGAGCACGCTGAACAACTCTGCTTTTTGCACCACAATCTGGTGCTGCTCAACTGGGACTACTAATTGATTTGGGACTCACATTTCTGTGCAGATTTTATTTAACTTTGCTTTATTTACTTTATAAAACTTCAGGAAGCTATTTATTTATTTAAATTTTCAGTTAACTTTATAAGAGATGCTGCTGAGCCTAGGAGCACCCTGCACTTTTTGTTAGAATTTCAAAACAAAGATCTCTATTTTTAATCCAGTTTTTTTCTATCTGTTTAATAAACATATGCTTAAAGGCATTTAAATGAAGTTAAGAGTTAGAGTTTGTATTATTCTAAATTTTGACGCCAATATTTTCACTTTTAATGCAAATGAATATTGGCTCCAAATATTGGTAATTAGCCTCCTTGACTACTAATAATCAGTATCAGCCCTGAAAAAAACATATCAGTCTATCTCTTTTATATACATATATATATATATAAACACACACACACATTAAATAATGATTTCATTGTATTATACCTTATTATCCTTTATTTAAAATAAATGACAAGTTGAAAATCCTGTAAACATCAGTAGTTTCAAAGTTCAGAGTGAATTACCCAGTGTAATTTTTTTCTTCTTCTATAAAGGTTTGAAATATGCAGCTCAACATTGTTCTGCCACAGTCTAAACACTAAATCAATTAAAAAGAAAAAATACTTTAGCATGAAGAAACCCAGTGTGGATCAGTATAACAGCCTTTTGTCTGCAGTTTACTATCAACACAACTTTACCATTATATTAATGTGAGCACTAAAAAATGGAGTCTGACCTCAGAGTCTCCAGTCTGCAGTTTGGACTCTCCAGAAAATCACACAGCAGCTTCACTCCTGAATCCTGCAGCTTGTTGTGACTCAGCTCCAGCTCTCTCAGATGGGAGAGGTTAGACTTCAGAGCTGAGGCCAGAGAAGCACAGCTGATCTCTGACAAACTGCAGCCCCACAAACTGAATAATTAAAAAATGATGAAGATGAAGATTCAGGTAGACAAGAATAATAATACTGATTCTAAACCTAATTTTTCATTTTTACATAAAATGAAAAAAATATACTTCTCAAATGTTTTTATCTTTTCTATTTATTGATATGACTTGTTTTATGCATATAATGATGTGATGATTATAATATATTTATTATCTTTTATTTAAAATAAATGACAAGTTGAAAATCCTGTAAACATTTTTTCACTTTCATAGTGAATTATTCAGTGTAGATTGTTTTTTGTTCATTGAAGGTTTTAAATGTTCAGCTCAACACTGCTCTGCCACAGTCTAAACACTAAATCAATTAAAAAGAAAAAATACTTTAGCATGAAGAAACTCAGTGTGGATCAGTATATCAGCCTTTTGTCTGCAGTTTACTATCAACACAACTTTACCATTATATTAATGTGAGCACTAAAAAATGGAGTCTGACCTCAGAGTCTCCAGTCTGCAGTTTGGACTCTCCAGAAAATCACAGAGCAGCTTCACTCCTGAATCCTGCAGGTTGTTGTTACTGAGTTGCAGCTGTCTCAGATGGGAGGGGTTGGACTTTAGAGCTGAGGCCAGAGAAGCACAGCTGTTCTCTGACAAACTGCAGTCCCACAATCTGAATAAATAAGAAATAATGTAACTTAAATGACAAAGTTTCTGAATAGAATCATTTAATGTATAATAATCTATTTAGAGCGGAAGAAGGTTTAGACAGCAAAAGTTTAGAAAATGGAAATTCTAAACAGCTGAACTCAACAGGATGCAAGTTCAAATCTGTTAAATGCAAACAGTGAAGAAGAGTTTTTAATACTATTAATAACAATGTGCTGCTGCCTCAATAAAGAAGGAGGTTCTTTACCTCAAAAACAGTGGAGTCAGAAAATTGAAGCATCTTCACTTCAAACTGGTCAGTCATATCAACATATTGAAGCTTCGTAAAAATGTTGCAAAAAACAAAGTAAAAAATATTTTATGGTTAAAAGTTTGAGAACAATTTATTTTGCTCATACTTTTAATGACATGTCTTTTATGACAAAACACAGGTTAAAAATCTCATAAACATCAATAAACTAAAAATAAACTTCTACAGTGGACAATTCAGTGTAGATTTTTTTATTCACTGAAGGTTCTAAATGTGCGGCTCAGCATTGTGCTGCCACAGTCAAAACACTAAACTAATGAAGAAGAAAGAAGACTTCACCTAGCACGAAGAAACTCAGTGTGGTTCAGTTTAATATCAGCCTTTTGTCTGCAGTTTACTATCAACACAACTTTACCATCATATTAATGTGAGCAGCAAAAAATGGAGTCTGACCTCAGAGTCTCCAGTCTGCAGTTTGGACTCTCCAGTCCAGAACACAGCAGCTTCATTCCTGAATCATGCAGCTTGTTTCCAATCAGCTCCAGCTCTCTGAGATGGGAGGGGTTAGACTTCAGAGCTGAGGCCAGAGAAGCAAAGCTGATCTCTGACAACCTGCACCTACTCAATCTGAATAAAGAAGAAATGATGTTACAAAGTTTTAGTTTCAAATTCTTCAATTTTCAATAATCTATTCAGAGCTGAAGAAGTTTTAGACTGTAAAAGTTTCAAAAATTAGCATCATGAAGCTTCTTTAAAATGTTGGAAAAAACAAAAGTGAATGAATTATTTTACTGATAAAAAGTTTGAGAACAATTTATTTAGTTTATATTGTTTAAATTCATTATCTTTCATCAAAAGTATTAAAGTTAAATTCCCCATAAATATCAATAGTTTCAGACTTTGAGAATGAAATTATCCAATGCCGATAGTTTTTTTTCCACTGAAGGTTTTAAATGTGCAGCTTGACATTGTTCTGCCACAATCAAAAGACTTAACCACCGAAGAAGAAAATAGACTTCAAGACCATCAAATATGGCAGAAAGTGAAAGCCCTAGCAAACAGTGGCAGAGGGCGAAGACCACAGGAGGCATCAGGAAATAGTCGGCGTGGTATGTCAGGGTTGCTTAGGCCTTGGACATTACGATGACAGGAGGTGGAGCAAGGCCAATGCCAGAGCCAAGAGAGGGCTTGTGGTGCAAAGGGTCTGCAAGGCAGTGGAAGAAGCTGCCAGGTGAAAGCAATTGGGTTTGCCTCCCTGGGCCGGTGGACGCAGTGTGACCAGGCATTGAATCGACCACTGTCCTGAAAGGAACTGCTGGAAACTGATCAAGGGAAGTTGTCCTTCCTCCTGTGTGCTGTGGCTGACCTGCTACCAACCCTAAGCTACCTAAAAGTTTGGGGTAGAGAGGAAGATCCATCTTGCAAGCAGTGCGGAGCAGCCTCTTTCATATTGAACCACATCTCGACTGGTTGTCCAAAGGCGCAGGCAGAAGGGCAGTACAGGCAGAGACATGATAAGGTCCTCACAGTAATCTCCAAATGGGTGGAACTACAGAGAGCCAAAACCAATAAGAAACAGGCCCGACTGCCCAAAGCAATGAATTTCATAAGGGAAGGTGACGAGGCTCCAAGGAACGCAGCGGCAGCTGGGAATCCACCCGGCATCCTGCAGTGCGCCTCTAACTGGGAGCTGAGTGTGGACCTGAAGAGGAAGCTTGTCTTCCCACAGGATGAGGCAGTAAGCTCACTTCAGCCAGACATGTTCCTGCTATCCAGGAGCACAAAAACCATCATAGTCGCTGAACTAACAGTGCCCTGGGGGGAGAGGCTGGCCACAATCCACCAGCAGAAAAAAGCTAAGTACAAGGACTTGATTGATGAGGCAGTCATTAAAGGGTGGCATGCAACCATTTTTCCCTTTGAAGTCAGTTGCCGTGGGTTTCCAGCAAAATCAATGCACTACTTTCTTCATGGGGTTTGTTCTGGAGCCCAAACAGCTGAAGAAAGCCACCAAGGACATCGCCTCAGCAGCTGAGATCAGCTCAAGATGGCTGCAGTTAAAAAGAGCCCAAAGTTGGAACTCTTCTGCCGGTGAAGGCTAACTAGTCTTTGCTGCCCAACTCAGGAGAGGTGTACAGGTCAAGGGGCGAAACACCTGTGAACCTGAGCAACCTGCTGACGAGGTAGAGGGGTTCCCGACATTGTGGATGCTCCAAGGGACATCATGAAAGAAACCTGCATAAGGTTTGCTTAGTTCCTGCAGGTGCAGCTTGAAGCAAAGCATTTCTGATGTTTACTTCACTTAGCATGAAGAAACCCAGTGTGGATCAGTATATCAGCCTTTTGTCTGCAGTTTACTATCAACACAACTTTACCATTATATTAATGTGAGCACTAAAAAATGGAGTCTGACCTCAGAGTCTCCAGTCTGCAGTTTGGACTCTCCAGAAAATCACACAGCAGCTTCACCCCTGAATCCTGCAGGTTGTTGTGACTCAGCTCCAGCTCTCTCAGATGGGAAGGGTTGGACTTCAGAGCTGAGACCAGAGAAGCACAGCTGATCTCTGACAAACTGCAGCTCACCAATCTGAATACATAAGAAATGATGGAGATAAAAATCAATTTTTAATCCAATCAGATGTGTTCAGGTTTGAATTGTGGAGCTCAACATTACTGTGTCCTAATCAATGGATGTTTTTCTAATATGAGCAGAGTGACATATTTATTTAGATAACATCATCCAAATTTAGAAAAAAGTAATGTATCTCTTTATTCCTCGACAATTAAATAAGGATAACTTATTTATTAATTGCATTTCCATAGCTTGTTTTTAAAATCAACTAGTTGATAAAACATGTGGATTATAAAAAAGAAATCAAGATGTTCAGAATGAATTATTCAGTGTAGATTGTTTTTTGTTCATAGAAGGTTTTAAATGTGCAGACTAACATTGTTTTCCCACAGTCAAAAGACTAAACCACTGAATAAGAAAATAAACTCTAGTATGAAGAAACTCAGTGTGAATCAGTATAAAATCAGCTTTTTGTCTGTAGTTTACCGTCAACACAGCCTTACCATCATATAAATCTGAGGAATAAAATATGAAGTCTTACCTCAGAGTCTCCAGTCTGCAGTTTGGACTCTCCAGTCCAGAACACAGCAGCTTCACTCCTGAATCCTGCAGGTCGTTTCCACTCAGTTCCAGCTCTCTCAGATGGGAGGGGTTGGACTTCAGAGCTGAGGCCAGAGAAGCACAGCTGATCTCTGATAAACTACATCACCATAATCTGAATAAAGAAGAAACGATGAAACAATGTTTCTGATTGTAATCCTTAAGTGTTTAATAATCTGTTCATGGCAAGGTTTAGATTGAACAAATTTGGAAAGCTGAACTCAAAAGAATGCAGGTTCAAAATCTGTCAAATACAAATTGAAGAAGAGTTTTAAGAAAAGAGAAGAATTTCTTATATTTTATGAAAAAACACAAAGTGAAATTACCCATAAACACCAATATTTTCACACTTCAAGAGTGAATTATTCAATGTAGTTTGTTTTTGTTCTTCTATGAAGGTTTTGAATGTGTAGCTCAACATTGTTCTGCCATAGTCAAAAGACTTAACAACTAAAGAAAAAATTGACTTTAGCATGCAGACACTCTGTGTGGTTCAGTATAAAATCAGCCTTTTGCCCGCAGTTTACCGTCAACACAACTTTACCATCATATTAATGTGAGCAGCAAAAAAAGGAGTCTGACCTCAGAGTCTCCAGTCTGCAGTTTGGACTCTCCAGTCCAGAACACAGCAGCTTCACTCCTGAATCCAGCAGGTTGTTTTCACTCAGTTCCAGCTCTCTCAGATGGGAGGGGTTGGACTTCAGAGCTGAGGCCAGAGAAGCACAGCTGATCTCTGACA
>JAPZDZ010033042.1:0-12441 GCA_029783805.1 Acanthurus tennentii
TTACTCGATTTATGCAGTTTGCCTGAAAGGCATAGATGCGTGTCTTAGGGCCACTTTACAGCAGTCCGCTCAAGCTGCTTGCCTGCAAATAAGCTTTTCAGGTCGCCAGAGGCCAGTTTTACAACGTCGGGCACGTCACTTATTTTTAACAGCAAATTACTTTGTAGAGACGTTAGTGCTCTTTTCCTCGTTTCAACGAATAATTAGAGAGGGTTGAGAACGCTCGTACATCCAGTGTCTCTGATATAATGTTACCTTACATTAAGCAAAAGTTGTTCCTGAACGTCACTGAAACGGCAGCGCTTAGTTGAACATTATAGCTTATATTAGTATAATTGTGAAGAATGAATTGGTGCTTGCAAGTTTGCATTAAGCATGACACACATGACACAAAGTTTGTTATCTGTAAATCATATAAAATCACACCCGACCCCCGAGAAGCCTGCAAAAGCGTTGTTGAGGCGCAGAGTCGTTGCTATGGAAACGGTACGCTCGTGCCTGCCTACATGACAGGATAAAGACACATGCTTGGGTCGTAGTGTGAATACCAGCGGTCGGCCGTCTGGAGCACAAACTATTAGAAAAATAGAACTATTAAACTGATAAAAACTGATTAATTTTCTATAGATCCAAGTCTTGTGCCCCTTTTAAAATTTTAAAAAAGGCTGTGGCTCAAACTATGTTAGAGCTGTCTTTGCTCAAACAGGTGTGGGTTTGATGGATTTCTCCATTGGATTGAATGAGGTTTTCTCTGTCTGCCTGCATTTTTCTCTCATCCCCACACAGCTGCCAGTAATGATATCCATCAAGCTTTAACCTGGTCACTGGCACATCCTGTGTTTTTTCAAAATAAAAGCACTGATCTCTTTCAAAATAAAACTCTTATTTTTTCCAAATGGACCCAAAATACCTAAAAAATTGAATAATTTTTAATAGATCAATGTCTTCTGATGAATTTGAAATTTTGAGTGAATCCTGTAGCTCTAATTTTGATCAAGCAGTCCAGTTTCAAACAGGTGTTGGTTTCATCCATTTCTCCATTGATTTACATATATGTTTCTCTGTAAGCCTGCACTTAAGTCCGATCACCACACAGCTGCCGGTATTCATGTCCATTAAACTTTGATCTGATCACTTGCACATCCTGTGTTTTTCAAAATACAAGCACCGATCTCTTTCAAAATAAAAGCTCTTATTTTTTCCTAAATTTACCCCAAATACCTTAAAAATTGAGTAATTTCATACAAATAAAAATCTTTTGAGTCATTGGATTGAATGAGGTTTTCTCCGTCTTCCTGCATTTTTGTCTCATCCCCACACAGCTGCCAATACTCATGTCAATCAAACTTTGACCTGGTCCCTGGTACATCCTGTGTTTTTAAAAATAAAAGCACGAACTCTTTCAAAGTAAAAGCACTTTTTTTCAAAAATGAACCAAAACACATTAAAAAAATTGATTAATTGTCTACAAATCAAAGTACTGTGACTCATTTGAAATTTTGAGTGAATTCTGTAGCTCTAACTATGATCAACCAGTCCAATTTCATACAAGTGTTGGTTTGATCCATTTCTCCATTAATTTACAAATTTATTTCTGTGTAAGCCTGCACTTAAGTCTGATCACTTCACAGCTGCCAATACTCATGTCCATCAAACTTTGACCTGGTCCCTGGCACATCCTGTGTTTTTCAAAATAAAAGCACTGGACTCTTTCAAAATAAAAGCTCTTATATGCAAAATGACCCAAAATTCATAAAAAATTGATTCATTTCATACAAATCAAAGTCCTATGACTCATTCAAAATTTAAATACAGTCTGTATCTGTATATTTGATCAAGCAGTCCATTTTTAAACAGGTGTGGGTTTGATGGATTTCTCCATTAGATTGAAAGAGGATTTCTCTGTCTGAATGCATTTTTGTCTCATCCCCACACAGCTGCCAACACTCATGTCCATCAAACTTTGACCTGGTCACTGACACATCCTCTGTTTTTCAAAATAAAAGTACCGGACTCTTTCAAAATAAAAGCTCTTATTTTTAAAAATTGACCCAAAATATGTAAAAAATTCAAATATTGCCTACACTTTAATGCAAAGCATTCCTACCCCGACGGGCCAGAGTGCGAGGGCTCGTCCAACGCTGCTTGCAGCTTTAATCTTATTATTACACCTCTTTAACGCTTAATTTGATCCCCTGAACACGCTCAAAAACTCACCAAATTTGGCACGCACACCAGGTCAGGCGAAAAATTTGATAAAATGGAAAAACGGAACCCCTCAGCCCAGAAATGTGCTCTCTAGCGCCACCTAGGCATACTTCAAACAGCCACTACTGCCCACAGGAATGTGATAGAGAGACCAAACCAAAGCCGAATTGTAGAACTCATCAAGGCCGAAAAATCACGCGCAGGTACCCCTGACCTAAAATCAACAGGAAGTCAGCTATTTGATTTTCAAAATAAAATTGACACCTAAAATTTCCCTTTCAACAAAAATTATTGACTACAATGGCATATATGGTGACACCTTCAAAATCTAATAGATGACTAAGGAAACAGTGCTTATCAAGAATTTAGAGGGATTTCGTTGTTTTTCGAATCGTTTGGATTTTATAAGCCCTGAAAGATGAAGCTGCAACATAACCTTGTCGGTGTCTCCCCATTAAAGTCAATGGGAAAAAAAGAGACTTCTGTCAAACTAATGCCCCTGCAGTCTAAAGTAAAAGTCTGACTGCTTTCAAACCTATGTTGAATGAAAGAGAACGACCAACCCTACTAGAATATGAAAAGTTGGTGTAGATTTGAAAAAGTTTGTGGGTTTTGTGAGTTTTTCGAAAAATTGTTGTCCTGATTTTCTCCCCTTTCCAACTGCCCCGGTCACATGACACACTCTAAGCACCGGAACATTCCGCAATACACACCCATTATAAAACCTGGCAGAGAGCACAAAAAAGTATAAAACTTGCTTTGAGTAATCAAAAGATTAGAAAAGCACAATATAAGCACAGTCAATGGTGGAGCCATTTTTAAAGGCCACCAGAGGAGTGCTGCGGGGGTGTGTGTTGCTTATTTCAGGAGCCACTGATTAGTTCAGGTGTGGCGGATAAGAGAAGCATTGTTTTTGACCGCAGGCGAAAGGTGTTCTTTGTGGAGTTTGAATTTGGACATTTGATTTGTTATTGAATTCTTTATGAACTTAATAAATGGATTGGTATATCCAACCAAAATACATGGTTTGATGTCTGGAATGTGGAGGAACACAATAAGAAGTACGCCAAGGAAGCCGCGAGTACAAAGCAAGCAAAGGTGCATCACCAGTCCATGTACCATTTACATTATATTCTGTAACTCACTGAGGCCCGTCTACTTATTTTGTGTAAAGCTGAATGTAATTTGTGACTAATTGATGTGTGGCTTGTTGTAAGCAGTCTATGAATTTAAGTCATGCTGTATCTTAATGCCTCATGGGCTTGTAGTATTCCGGACAAAATGTTGTCTCTTATTATTGAAGCCACTTGTTCCTCATGCGGCATCAGCTGCAGCTCTACAAGGGCTCCACCTGCATCTTTTTGATATGACTTTAATGTCAGACCATTTTTTCTTTATTTCAGCAATTTTAAGTAACTCAGAGCCTGCTGTGTTTACTGCATTTGTTACACGATGCCACTCAATCATTTTTGCGCTTATTCTTTATTCCCAAAGAAAGACCACTAAATAAAACTTTTTTCTGGCTTCCACCTCAGTAAGGAGTATTTTGATTTCACATTCTGTGAAATTGTTCTTTTTTGTTCCTTTTCCTGCTTGATTATTTGGACAAAAGAAACAGCATGGAGGGCATTTATGGTCATATGGTCAAATTAGTTTACATTAATTTGATGAGGGCCGTCAAGACTTACACTTCAACTATACCAGTTAAGCCATTTAAGTTGTGTGTAGCTGGTTGCCACTGTAATACAACTCTATATTATACCCCAGCTGTCCAAATCACCTAAGTGCTCCTAGCGATGAGTAACATAAATCTAAACACACAAATGCAATGTTACCATGCAATGGAGTCATATCTTGGCAAAAATCACTAAAAGCTAAAAAAAAAGCTTCATGAAATGAACATTATACAGATGTATTTCTAACAATACATATATACAACTTAAAAACCGCATAGTGTACTGTTTATATCAAATTAAAAACTTTTTCCATTTATAAAAGGCTATCTTTATTTGTATTTAACCCATAATTACATTTTAGCAAACTGTATATATTTTCAGCCTTTTACTATTATACTTTAATACATTACATAATAATACTTAATAATACATTACATTTTCAAATTTTATCAGCTATGCTGCTTATAAAAAAATCATGTTAAAATGATAACAGGGAACTGTATTGTTGGCTGGGGATGCAGTGCTTTAGGGTTAGGGTTAGGGCACCTCCTGATTTGATTACGTTTCGGGGGTCTACGATTTGGTTATATAATGATTATCAATGCATCTCGATACATTTGAATCAATGCATCCTAAAGCAATTTTTGATAACATTTCTTTTTTTCTCATGACCAACTGACCATTGCTATTTTTAAAAACAGTACATTTCCAATAACAAACAAGAGATGCATTTGCTTCCATAAACTATTTTTAACTAATAGAAGAAATGTGTAAACTGGATACTCAACTGCATGAGCCAAAGGTAGCAGCATCCTTGGCTTATAACATTACTTGATTGACAAATATAACAAACATGTAGGGGTTAGGGTTTCACAGATAAACAAAAACTCATAAGCTAAATTTTGCTGTTGTGTGCAATGAGCAAGAGTATTCACACAAAACAAAAACATTTTTCTGTACCAAAATAAAGGACAGAATTTAATATACAATATGTAATATATAATTCTGTATTGGCAGCTCAACAATAGTGCTTTCAGACTTCAGTAAACAATTAACATAAAAGGCTGCTTGTACACACAAATAAAATGTATGTTTCTTATCTCGCAGCTCTCTGGATCTCACGGTCAGCCACGCCTCTTTGTTATGTGCTATCGTAAAGTGTCCCGGGGACAGTGCGCTTCACTTTAATTTTCTGCCTTTTGGTTCCGCCTAACCCTAACCCTATGTTATTCAACATTTAGATTAGTGATTTTTGGACACTTGTGAATCGATTCAGAATCGTCCACATCAAAACTGCAAAGCATCTAAGAATCAAACTTTTCTCCCACTCCCATTGTTGACCACAGCCTGAAAATGAATTAGCAAGTTGAACAGTAAATAGCATTAGATAATCGCTTATGTGATAAAATATCATAGCAGGTTAATAAATGCAGTGTCTGTCTTACCACTTGTGTGTTACAGTTAACACCTTGTGGTGTTCAGAGGATGAGGCACTAAAGGACTAAAATGCTGTTAATGGGATATTCTTTTTTTGATTCTTTTATTTATTTTTATTTTTATAAAAATTAGGCTGACTGGTCACAGATACAGGCTGAGCCAGAAAATTTAGCTATACATTTAGAAATGGGAACAGAATGTCTGACTCGAAGCACTTAGTGAGTATCCTGTTTTAGATGTGTGTGAACACTTCAATAAGAATAGAGTGTTCACCAAGACTGTGGTATGTAATCCATTAAATCATCTTTTTTACAAGTAGGTCAATGCTGGCAGCCTTTTCGAGCATAGAGCAGTCAATTGTTGTTTATGATGTGTGTTATAGAGTAAACTAAAAATTTTACTACATTTGATAATCTGGTTGTTTTTAAGTTAACATGACCATTTTTGTTGGAGTGTTATCCATTTGTGGAACACAACAAAGCTTCTTTGGTGAGTTCAGTCTAGTTTAGTTATTAGTGTGAAAAAATGTGCTGATCAAACCTGCTGATTTGATTATATCTTTTATAGCTCTGCATCAAGCAAATCACAAGAATCTAAACTTTCCATCTGTGTCACACATGTATGCACTTAGGATAGCAGTCCATTGACATAAACAGAAACAATAAATTATGTTATATGCAATTAAGCTTATAAATAGCCTGCCAGTGGGCCATCTGCATTGCAAGAGGAAAAAGAAATGCCTTTCATTTGGTAATGATTGTGTTTAAACACTGTATTAATCAAACAAACAAAACTTTATTCTGCACAGGTGAACTTACTTTCAGCTTGTTTAGTTTTTGGCTGAATTTAGTGGGGCAAGGGTGCCTATGCTGTAAATGTAATTTAAGTGCATTTATGTGCAGTTATTAATGTCAAGTAACACTGTAATTTTCCATTTTTCTGTCCTTTCAAGTATTGAGATATTGGTTTTATGGTTAACAAAATGAATTTTTATTTTTTAAATGTATTTTGTTACTTTTCATTTTTACTTTTTCTCTTCCTTTTCTGACGTTTGACTCTTCATGGTCATGTTTAGCTTTTCTTCCTGATTCTTTTTTTATATCCTATGCAATTTTGACTTCAATGGCTACTTGCTATAGATACAGACTATATATCATACTGTCCAAAAAATACAAATAAATAATACATTTTCAAAAAGGAAAAAGGCACAAACAAACAAAAAATCCCTTTTGAACTGACACCTTGGAAGTCTAGCGAGTCAAATTGAACAGCTGATGCTTTTGTGCATTTGTATTTATCACATCTTTAATAAAGAACCAGAGCCCCACATCCACCTTCTGCATCTTTCTCGCAACAAACACAAAAAGGAATCACCACCATAAGGTGTAGCACACAATCATAATGTATCTTATTTAAATTTGTTTAAGTGCATGGAAACACTGTGAGACAAGACCTTCTCTGCTAAAGCGGCCACATAAAGAGCCAGAAAAACTGTTTATACAGAATATTCTAAAGCCTTTGGTTTGTGAAGTGCTGTGAATCATTAGCATTTTTACCCCTGTGAAGCTGTTTAGATGACAGACTGTAGACTGAGATGCAATCGTCTCTCCTCTCAAAGTACTTAGAATCCAGGCCAGTGCAGTCTCCACTGAGGAAAAGAAGAAAATAATGAGTTTTTATAAGAAACATCTATCTTTCAGTTTTCCTGCTTACATCCTAACCCTGCTATTTAAAAAAGAAAACATTCCAGTCAAGGCAGAAATGTTTAGTTGGAAGGCAGACAAAGGAAATTTGTAGCAAACTCTTGGTTAGGTTGCTTCTGAATATTTTATCATGCAAAGATGTATAGTCATTTTTCTTTTTATTTAAGCATCTGTGTGATCCTGCATCATCCTTGATATGATTTATTTTACAGGTCTACTAATTTATCTGCTTATGTTTATGCTCATGTAATGATTTGTTTTTGTTTTTGATCACTAAACGCTCTCATTGCGATATAACACTGGAAAATCTTAATTTAACCTGCTGGCTATTTATGTTTTTCACCCCTAAAATTAACAGAGCAACTCCAAGTGCCTTACATTTTCATAATCACTGTATATGTGAGGAGGAATTTTCCCCCTTGACCCAGAATATGTCTGTGCCTGCTCTTGTTTTATGTATGTTCTAAAACCCAATGAAAATAGGGGTCCTTTTAGTCCTTTTAGACTGAAGGTATTAGACGCAATATATAGCTAAGGAGAACTATTCTATTGAAGAAACTCACGTCTGTTTGTGTGCTGGCAGCACTGCTCTCTGTTCATAAGGAGTAACATCAACAGCTGCCACAGTAGATACAGCAGGTTTACCTGTCTGAGGATAAACGTGTGCCTGAAAAAAAAAAAAAAGTACTTTAACAAGTGTCAGAGATAACAGTTGGTGAAAGGTGAAAAATTGTTTGTAATATCTTGTTGCCATGCAAGTGAGGCATTAACACTACCCTTAATATAACTAAATAGTATTAATTTATATGTACCCCTGCAGACCATGGAAGACTGATGATTTTTTTTTTAATGTAAAGTATACTTGCTCTAATTATAAGACATTTGCACACCATTTGCAAAACATGAAAAAATAGGATCCAGGTCTTAAAATACTACAATTCCTCATAAATGCTCACAATAGTGCGTAAGAAGAAAGATAAAGCTCACAAAGATCTAATGACTTACTGTGGTTCCATATCAATTTAAGAATAACAAGGAGGTATTTCCTACCCTCGGTCCTGTTGTTGTGCATAAAACTGTAGGATTCTCCAACGCTCCAGATGGCTGTCTGGACAGCTGCTTTTCATTTAGCTGTCTGTTGAGCCAACTTATAACTGCAAGGGGGGGTAGCAAAAATGCAAAGTTATGTAAGTGAAAAACATACTGGAAACAATTTCAAGCAAATATGTATATTGTTTCAAAAAAAGATATTTTACACTAATAGACTCAAAAGTTTGGATTATTTCGTAAAAAGGAAAAAATAAAAATATCCATAAATGTTTCGACTTGAGTTATTTCCATCTGAAAACATAAGTACAGTTATACCACCTGTATATCACAAAGAGTGAGACAAGAATTCTCACCATTTTCGTTTGTTTTTAACACCTCTCTAGTTTCGTTTAGCTTCTGCATTGTTGTCTCCAACTGTTCTTTAAGTTTTGAAACCTGTAAAATGAAAATAATGCAGTTCTTAGGGTCACATGAAGTCTTTTCTTTCAAAATTAATTAGCCAAAAATGATTCCAGCCTGCTAACTGACATTAGCAGGGCGCTTTTCATATTTATGTTAATATATAAGAGAAAAACTTAAATAACAAAGCTGAAGCAACTTGTTTAGGTTTGTAGCTCATGCTTTGCAAGGATTAGAGATAGTGAGATATTCTGCCTGTAATAGACCACTATGGCAAGTTTTACAACAAATATTGTTACAAAAATATAAATAAAACAAAGCCATTTAATTGGTTAAACAGAAACAAGATCTTTGGAGATCTAAAAATATTCTGAAGAATTAAGGCAAAGGTTGTGGGTACTCATGAAGCCATTAATATAATACAAGTTCTCCCTACAGATTTCTGACACTGACTGCAACTGCTGTTGTTAACCACACTTTTATTATTAACAGCAAGTTTCGCGTAAGGCAGCCTTTCAAGGCAGACTTCAATTTTAATGTCTTCTGAGCAAAGTATAATTGTTAATATTTTGGTACAAAGCCCCATTTTCATCAGTTGCATATTTTCTCTTTTAAAATTAGTCGATGATACTTTCATACAACTTCTCAGGGAATCTTTAATAAAAGTGCCTTTAGGTTTGTTCTGTAAACTGTAAGTAAAAGAGGTACCTGTCCTTCTCCTTAAAATCACCTTCCTTACCATTAGTGTTCTCCTACTCATCATTTGAGAACTTAAAAAAAAAAAAAAGCTTACTAGCAACAGTCTGAGTCCCACTCTATGAGCCACAAGGTGAAGTTTCCTGACTTTTCCTTCCATAGGCTGCAAACAATTTGCACTGAGAGAATCCCTTATCATGGCAATACTCGAATAGCCTTTTCTCTGGCTAACTTTCTTTTCCTACCCCCAGCTAGCCATACTCACTTCTTGTACTCACGACTAACAGCAGCTTACTATTCTGTTCTCTCAGGTACCTTATTCCTCTTGGGTCAATGTCTAAGTGCCTCACAGTATTCTCCTAAGAGGTGTCGATGATAACCAGTATTGACAATAACCACATTTCAAAATCAAACATTGATAATGTGGCAATTATACACACATCCTAACAACTATCCCTAACCCTAAATCAGGTGAATAAAACAGGACCTCCTCGGTTATTTTCACTTCTTTATTTTTTCACTTTTTTACAGTAAAAGGTGGTAGTAATCAACACATCACTACACAGAGAAAATGTTATTTTTGTATATTTTAACCTTTTTATTTTAGAGTCTGTACCTCCCAACATTCTTATTTTGAGTAATTAATTTACCAAAAAAAACGACAAAATATACAATAAACAAAGTTAAAGTTTACCTTGACTGATAGCATTTTTTTAATTTGTCATTTTATCAGGATAATTTTGTTTTGTAAATTCTTTCAAGCCACAATAATCTGTTATAAATGTCTAAATATCCTGACAGCCTACTCTCCTTAGGTTTCTTTGGCACACCACAAAACTATCTCTTTAAATTTGACTTTGAGTTGGACCCTGCTGTTACCTACATAAATTCATTGAATGGTTAATGTTATTAACAAGCTTATTAACAATGTCCATGCGGCATTTGGATGCACAAACAGACACTCTAAGGAGTTGACTCTCCAGTTTTTCGAATAAGTTGCTTTTATTTTGTGTAAATTCTATTTTTTGCTACCCAAAATTAGCTAACATGCCAATCAATAGCCTAGTTAATGTAATTTAAGGGTACATCTTGCAAATGGTAGGCAAGCTAATGTTAGCATGTTAGCATAAGATACTGAGGGCTGAATAACTTACTTGGTTCTGCCAGAGCCAGTTATCTGTTTTAATAGCACTATCCAAAACAGTGTGATAGTTTAGGTTAACATTCTGTTGAAGTAACTTGATGTGGTTAAAACAGTAATGTTAATTTGCATTACTGTCACTGCTGGGCTTGGACAAAAAGCATTGATGTTGCAGCAACCAAGGGCCATGAGCAAATTATGCATATACTACATCCTCTCAACAAATTACCAAATTTTGTCATTTGGTTCACAAGCAGTAGATATTTCCAAAGATTATCCTTACCTCTCAAGTTAAAATCATCAACTAAATCAGCAAAGAACATAAACATTCCATCTTTATACAAGTCTTCTATTGTTAGTATACCACTTGAGTGCAACCACTTCCAGTACACTTTACACTGTACACTTTCCCAATACAGATATTGGAATTGTTCCACAAGGATGCATCCAACTGTACATAGTGTGGCAATTTCAAAATGTGGTGCATCTTCACCCTAACCCCCCTAGAGTGATTATAAATCAGATTTGTTGTGTTGATTTTCTGAGTTAGCCTCTGTTAGATTAGTCTCAAAATGAAAAACACACAGAGGGATTCACAGATGTGTTTGGGGTTTAATGTAAATGATTCTCTTTGCAAAAATGTTTTTTCAATACACAGCTTCGATATAAATGCAAAAGAATCCAAACTCAAATTGAAGAGGCTCACAATGTATTTCTGCACACACAAATATTTCTTGATTAAAATATATATTATCAAACCCCATACTCTTTTGGATTAAAGGGTAAACATAGTTTAGTCTCAATATCTAGCCAGTTTCATTATTTCCCCCATGTTGCCAGTATTAAGCTATTTTGGCTATTTCAAATGACACACAGTATAATCTTGGGTCCCATTCTATTCCCAATCCTCCCTTCTCTTTGGGAGCACAACATTACTTAATCCTGGCTTTCTTGACTAATTAACTATTAAAACTAGCAATTTGTGGTTTTAGCTTGGTGCAGAAATAAAGAAGTGGCAAAATATGAGGCTACTTGTTGGAAAAAAAGAGAAAAAGAAATAGAACTATAACAGCCAATGCTAGAAAGTACAGAAATACTTTAATGTTGTCCATTCTGCCCCAAACTTTATAGGTTTGATACAGGTTCCACCCTGAACACATCTGTATGAAAATATTCACTCATCTTCATAGCACTGGTTACAGGAAATGACTTCTTTTTACACTTTTACAAACTCCTTCTATACAATTCAACTGATCCACGATCGTCTGGGGCAACTGCAGCTCTCCCCAACCTACGGCAAGATGCGAAGGCCCCCTCAAAGCTGTTGCAGCTTTACTTATGATTTGGTATTGCAACCAAATCAGAACTATGGAGTACCAGCACATCTCAACTTCACACTATTCAGAGAACATATACAACACGGTGGCAACGGAGAAGGTCCTAGCGGATGCCTACAATATATTCTCTGCATACTTATTACACAAAAGATGAGTGAGATAGGATTTAGTTAATGTCACATAAAATTAACTGTTAAAAGATAAACTAGCCAGTAGGGATGGGATATAAATTATGAAATACCCTTGTGATAACAACACAACACAACACTCCCACATTACTTGTCATTTTATAGGTAGGCTTCTTTTTAACGTTTCTGGTAATTAATAAACATGCAGCAGCAGCCGACAACCCACAATGCACTGTGTTTTGGTTTGCGTCATACATTAGGCCCTAAATTAAGTTATTCTCACCTGAAGCAAACCAAACCAGTGATTCTTGGTAACAAACGGCTTTCAGGCTGACCATGGTCTGGTTTTTTGTCCAGCAATAGTCCAGACCATGGTCCAGGGGGCTGTTCACACCTGTAATTTTAGTCAGGATCAAGTACGGACTAAATCAGGCACGTGTGAAAGCAGCCACAGTGTTGCTTTCAGAGATACACTTTCTCTTTACAGAGTATGTCAAGTTCAAACTGATTTTCTGTGACCTAAAAAGGAAAAGAATAACTTCTGTATATTTTCACACATATCCACGTTTTGTGCAAGCAAATAAATTTTCATTTTATTTTTACACTCTGCCTTAAAATTGTGATTCATGCATATATATATATATATATATACATATACATATATAT
>JAPZDZ010033063.1:0-12440 GCA_029783805.1 Acanthurus tennentii
ATCCAAACAGTATTTACTTTTGGAATGATGTGGCACAGTCTGTCCAGAGCAACACAACAGAGAAGGAAACATAATTCAAGCTTTTGCCTCTTTTTCCTTATCCCATGGACATTGTTTGATGGAAATGTAAGAAAAATAACCACACTGCACTTAAGATATGTATAGTAAGAGTCATTATAATGCAATGCATGAGTTGGGCATGTTGTTGACCTGCAGTTTTCAATAAAGCAGATTTGATGTCTTAATTCAAGTTAAGTCTATTTCTTGAAATAAGATGATTCATCTTTTACAAATAACACAGCAGCTTAAAAACCTTATGTCAAAAAAGCTTGCTTCATCTTAGTTTTGACTCAAAAGAAGATGTTTTCAAGACTGTTTCACTTAACAAGATATTCAAGATGTACTGTCCAAAATCAAGTTCCTATATCTCACTGAAATGTTAGTCTTTAGGTGATTTTGATTTATATTAAATGTGATGAGATATTTTGACTAGAAATGAGAAAAATATACTTGGTAAGATTTTGATTTTTTGCAGTGTGTACACTTTATTTCAGGATGAAGAGCCACACAGCAATAAATTAAAGTGGTCAGTTCTGGCATATATTAAATTTTTTTTTGTTTGTTTTTGTGTAGAAAAAGAAGTATTAGAAAAAGGGACGTCCGGATGTGCAGCCTCAAATCAAGCACCCTAGAAAAGTCAAATTGGTTTTAGTGACAGACAAAACGGGCGAACAGATCATGTGATTAAGACATTTCCTTTATTGTTTATATTTATGGCGATATTCAAAGCACATTCAGCCCCAGCGGGACCTGAGTTTTCATTTTGTTAATCCAAATCCTTTCCTGTCTTTTCCTTTGGCCCCCCGTCCCTGTTGCGCAGGTCTGGAGGCCTGCGATGGTCAGTTGTTGGATGGGATGATTTTGGAAGTGTGTGACGAAAGGAGTGCCCAGCCTGTCTGTTCCCATGATGTACAGGTGTTGTTTAAGTCTGGTGATCAGGGTATGTGCTGTTTCTCCTATGTATATCAGAGCATGACACGGGAGCGGATTTTCACTCCTGTCCCATCCCACTCCCAGAGAAAAAATCCTGTCCCGTCCCAGTGTGGGCCGGAGTAAAAAAATTAATCCTGTCCTGTCCCACTCCCGTGGAATGACTCACACTCCCATCCTGCTCCCACTCAAAATTACTCCCACTCCTGTCCCACTGCCTGGAGACCGCCACTTCTGCACATGAGACACCTGCCCTGCTCACTGAGCTATGCTGCCAAAGACCATGTGAGACGTTCCGCGCTCTTTTTCCTTGCGGGATGTCAACAGCGAGCGTTGTAGTTCTTTTGTGTTGCTAGCGCAGTCAAAGAGTGTTGGCTCTAACTGAAAGATGACTACAAAAATTGACGTATCTGTTCACCTGCTTGTTTAACACGGCTGAAAATGATCATCTATTAATGTCGTTCCCGCTCTCGTCCCGCTCCCGTTGCTTTTTTTCTCGTCCCGTCCTGATCACGGGATTAATAAAAAATTGACTCCCATCCCGCGGGATTCCCGCAGGAATCACGTGACCCACGGGAATTCCCGAAAAATGTCATCCTCTAATGTATATGAGGCCACAGGACTGACAGATAATGCAATAAACAAAGTTTTTACTGAGTAAATTAAACTTGTCTGTGACAGGGGCTCCCACGCCCAGTGTGGGTTAAATAAAAATTTTATATTTCTGAAAGCCCAATGTTTGACTGTGCTGTTGTCCTTATCCTGCCTGCAAAATGATACCCGTACCATTGCATCCTTTAAATTTTAGTTTTTTCTAAATGCCGACAGCACCCTGTATTCTCCCAGGTGATGGTGATTGGTCATGATGCTGCAGAAGTTATTTTTTTCAACTGGCGGTGAAAGTTAAGGTATTGCTTGGAATACAAAGTTACAAAGGGGAGCAGTTTTTGTGGAGATGGGTTGCTGTTCGCATCCCGGGGCCGCCGTTCAGCTGCATTAGATGGACTAATGTGGTTAATAACAGTCACAGGATGCTTTTGTTCGTAAATAGTTGCGGCGGCCATTTTGCTAATCGAGCGATTGGGAGAGAGGGACGCCAGAGCTTGATGGACCTGGGGAATCATTTTGAATAACCTCTACGTCTAAGGCTATGGAAAAGAATGGAGATGGAGTTATGCAAATCTGTTTCTAAGGAGGAAATTCTGTGAAAACGGATGATTTGGGATTTAACTATGCCTCTGAACATGTGTTTCGGATTATAGCTGGACATGTGGAGGAGGGTGTGAGTGTTCGTGGACTTAATGTTAGTGAGGCGACAGCAGGAAGGCTAGTTCGTGTGGACAAGATGGTGTGTCGGTCAGAACACAGAGATGAAGAGACTGGACCCCAGTATGTCCTTCAGCAGTGTTTATTTCAGCTGATATTCATCAACGTGTTTACGTATACATGTACAGAGAGATAGAGTCTGAAACAACAAACCAAATAAAAGACACAAGTACAAATTATCACAACCCTCAGTTATCACAACAAATAAGTGTTCTGGTAAGGATGGAACTACAGAGCAGGGTGTAATAGTACTCTCAACAATCTCAACAATTAGTATCTAAGGACTGATTTAGGTGGCATTGCAACGAGATTACATCCAGTTACATCCCGTCCAAGTTCTAACAAACACTCTTGGTGCAACTTAGACACATCATCAGTGTTGTATCCTGGGTTCATTGGGTGTTTTGGGTCTCACAACAGACACCCTTGCTCAGGTGACCCAGCCGGGGTTGATCAGGCCCCGGCTTGTGTCTAAGTAGCTTGTGTAGCCCACGGATCCCCCCGCTTGATCCACAGCCATCTTGACGCCTTTTCTGCCATGTCGGTGATGTCTCTGATGGCTTTCCTGTTCTGCAGTCCTTTCACTCCCAACATCTTGAGTGCCCTGATGAGAGATTGACCAACACCCCCTTCGCACCCGACCTCGATGGGGTTGCATCGGGTCCTCCATCCCCTGCTTCGGGATTTGCCTGCCAGCTCCTCATACTTGGCCCTCTTCCTCTCAGGAACAGTCAGCTCCAGCAGGACCACTTGCGTCATTTTTTCAGACACCAGGACTAAGTCTGGCTTGAGTGTGGTCACCGCGATGTTCTCTAGGACCTTGAGCTGTCTCCCTAGGTCGACCTTCAGCTGCCAGTCCCGAGCCGTTGCCAGCAGCCCCCCTGCTTGACTGTGGCATTGCTGTGGCTTCTCCCCAGGCCTCACAAAGGTGATGGACTGCCTTGTTGGTTGTTGATGACCTCTGTGATGACCCGCAGCACTTGGTCATGGTGCCAGCGCTAACACCCGTCTCCAAGTGCCCGTGGGCAGCAGCTCAGGATGTGTTCCAACAATCCAGCTTTCTGGCAGAGAGGGTACAGTGGACTCTTGGCCAAGCCCCAGTGGAAGAGATTGGACGGGCTTGGGAGTACATCATACACTGACTGTATGAGGGACTTGATCCAGTGTGGCTCAGATCTTCATAAATCTGTCCATGAGATCTTTCGGTTGGCTGCCTCTTCCCATCGGGTCCATGCACCCTGCTGCTGCATCCCTACTGTCATACTGCAGCGGGCTTCCTGCTCGGACCTCCTCCTGGATCAGCTGTCGCCTTTCCTTTCCCTGGGACTTCTTGTAGTGAGGTTTTAGATTGCTCCCGAGACCTGCCCATCTGGATGCCCCTGTACCCACCAGCTCGCTGTGTCGCAACCGTGCCTCAGCCTGGTTGACTGCCTCGTGGGCCTTGCCGGTTCTCACTTCTATGCCTGCCGAGGAGACTTTGTCGTTGCTGGAGTCCCTATACAGCGGCACCCCTCTAGCTCGGGTAACCATAAACTCCTCCGTCAGACTACTGAAGGGCAGTTTTAGCTTGTTGTTCCTCCCGTACAAGGCAATGCTGCTGAGGCTTCATGGCAGGCCCAACCACTTCCGGAGGACACAGCTGAACTTCCTCTTGAAGCACTCGACGGTGGTCATTGGCATGTCATAGACCAGCAGTGGCCAGAGGAGTCATGTCAAGATGCTGTGTTGGTAGAGCCAGGTTTTAAACTTGCCTGGAAGCCCCGACTTATCCACCGCTGTCAGCCAGGTTCCCAACTCCTCTGTTGATTGGAGTGCTGCGTTGTCCTTCAAGGTGCAGTTGTAGATCTTGCCCAGGCTCTTTACTGGCTTCTCTCCCACAGATGTGATCCGGACGCCTCCTATCCAGAAGCGAAACTGGTCTATAACCTTCCCCCTCCTCACAACCAGGGACCTGGACTTGGCTGGCTTGAAGTCCATCCGTGCCCAGCTGATGAGACACTCAAGGTCTTGCAGGATCCATCTACAGCCCAGGACTGATGTTGTAGTCACTGTCAGATCATCTATAAATGCTCTGATGGGGGGCTGCCGCATACCGGAGTTGGTGAGTGGGCCTCTGCACTCCACTTCTGCTGACTTCACCACCATATTCATGGCCAAGGCAAACAATATCACCGAAATAGTGCATCCGGTGATAATGCCCTTCTTAAGCCAATGAAATGTAGATGTTACTGTTCCGGAGGTGACTCTCAAACTGAAGCAGCTGTAATAGTCCAGTATGAGGTCCCTGATCTTGCCTGGAATGTGGTGTTGTTCAAGCAAGGTTTCCACTAGCTTGTGTGGAATAGACCCATAGGCGTTGGCAAGATCGAGCCAAAGGACTGCCAGGTTTCCTTTGCCTTCATGTGCCTCCTGGATCAGCTGAGTGACAACTCCTGTATGCTTGATGCATCCTGGAACCTTTGGGACTCTGCCCATCTGCACCGAGGTGTCGATGTAGGTATTCCTCGAGAAGAACGTCGTCATGCGCCCAGCAATGATACTAAAGAATATCTTGCCCTTCTTTCGAATCCAGACACCCTCTGCATCTCTCCACTGCTGTGCTACCTTCCCCCTTCTCCAGATGACTTAAAGGATTGTCCACAGTTGCTTCAAGAGTCTTGAAGCAACTGTGGCAGTCTCTTGTAGACAACATATGGCACTCCACTGGGACCTGGGGCTGAACTGGTTCTTGCAGCTTTGACAACCTCCTCAACTTCTTTCAAAGTTGGCTCCTTGATGTTAAATGTTGAGGTGGGTTCTGGCAGAGTTATCAAGATCCTGCACAGTCCAAGATGTTCCTCTCTTGCACTGTCACTGTAGGTGGCACTGAGGTACTTGTTAATCCATCTTCAGTACAGGCAAGATGGCCACATCTTTTCTGCCTGAGGATCTTTTTGGTGAAGCCAAAGGGATTTGAGATGAAGGCACGTGGCACGTTTCCTGGCTCTTTCCCTACCCCTCCTCCTATGCCACTCAGCCTCGAAGGAGGGTGGTGAGTTTTTCTTCAGTATGCTGCGAAGCTCTGCAAGCCCGGCCTTCTCCTCCTCCCTTGCCTGCTTAAACTGCCGCCCAAGCAGTCTAAGCTCCTGCCAAAGCTGGCTAATCTTCACCTCCCTTCTGTTTGGCTCCCCTTGACCTCTGGTTGGCTGTTGTTCCTTTATGCCAAACCTTTCAGCACCAATGCTGATGATCATTGCAGCCATCGTCCGCAACTTCAGATCTGCATCTCCCTTTGCAGTAGCTTCAAAGACTTGGTCCAGGTTCTCATCAAACTGGAGCCACTCTTTTTCCTTGTTGGCAGCAGACCACATGACCCGGCGGTGTTCTGAATGCCTGACATAGGGTGGGGCTTGTGGAGCATGGAGGGTCTGGGCACTGTGGGTTGACTCCTGGCTGGGCTCCTCCTGCTTCTCACCAGGTACTGGACCTGTGCGTTGCTCCACCTGCTTCCCCATGAAACATTTCATTTCGGCCTGGTGGATCTTCAGGCCATGCTGGTTCTTGCAGATTTTACCACATGAACAGACTGCACTCGTCGTTTTTCCATTAGCATGGTTCGTTGCCTGTGTTGGGTCACATGGGGCTCCAACTATGTTGGGTTTAATAATTTGGGATTGGCTATCTAAAGTAAATAACAGTAAAGTTAGTAATGGGATTTAATTTACATTAAATCTACCTCGGGCACCACCCTTAGAAAGGGAAATGATAACCAATCATTTAATTAGCCTCATAAAAGCACTAACTATCAGTTTGGAACAATGATAATTAATCAATTTAATAATTATAATCAAAGTCCTAATCAATTGTCAATAAGGTGAAGAATTTGGAGTTCTGCAGCAGAGAGGTTGACAGCGTTCACTTTTGTACGGATTAAACAGACAAACAACTGGCTTGTGTCAAAGCATTTATTTAACAGATACTAAACAAAACACACAATATCTAAACTAAAAGCGTATGAACTATTTACACGTGTGTGTATGTATATGTGCTTGTGTGTGTGTGTGTGTGTGTGTGTGTGTGTGTGTTTGTGTCTAATGGGCAGATAATGACAAGATGGCTGACTCAAATGGTGGTTAGGACTGCATGGCTTAAACAAAGGAATCTGAAACAAAAATGGCTGAAGGGAAGATCTTTGAAGATCACTGGTTGCTCCTTTCTTCCAAGTTAGCAGGCTCCTAGCTAACTTTAGTTGTGACTGCTGTTGCTTGTAAGTCTCAGCTGGCAGACCTTGTGTCCTGGCTGCTGGTACTGACTTGACTTGTTGACTCCTGTTTGATCCTTTGGCAGGCCCTCGCGTCGCTGCTCTTGGTGAGGAGGAGTGTAGCAGCAATCTGCATTGAGCAGGACTGCTGGAGAAGTTGTCTGAGTTCTCGGCCCTGTAGGGCTTCAGAGGAGGAGAGAGCTGAGCTCCTCTGGGGAGGAGGCCAGAAGAGAGAGGAGCAACAGAAGAGCAGAGAGAAGAAGGCAGAGGTGGCTTATATAGCCTGTTTTCACACCTACGTGTGAAATCAGGGGACTCTGGGAAGTTGAGTTTACTGCCCTTTATCTGAGTTCAGATCACCCACTGAGGTGTGATCTGGAAGGCCTTTCTTTGTTCTACTCACATGATGAGATCCCAACACCTGTTTGTCTGTCCTGTTAGAGTGCTCATCCTCCCCCCCGTCTCGGGCACCCCTTGGCGTGTAAACCAGTAGAGTTTTCCATAGCTTGCTTGTGGGTTCCCCCTCGCGGGAGCTGCAGTTTCACTGACCCTCTCTGCCCCGGTTACTGTCTTTCCAGTTGTCGGCTGTCTCTCCAGTAGTCGCCATACTGTTAACGGTCATCATCCAGCCTATTCCCAGAGGTCACTGGCTTGGCCAAATCAACTAGTTCTAACAAACACTCTTGGTGCAACTTAGAAACATAAGACAGTGACGCATAACAGGGGGAGGACAGGAGCGGGAGAACTGCCGGTTGCCACAATATGGCACCCCGTTTACTTAGATGAGAAAGGAGAAAAGGAGGGAGGAAGATGGTGCTGTAGTGATGGCAGCCTTCCAGTCACTCTATAGCACCATGTTCTTTCTATCTTTTCTTTTCTTTCCACTTTTCTTCTATATATCCTATGGATATGCCTAACCTTTTTAAACTCAAAACATCATCAGGAGCCGGTCACCTTGTTTATTCAAGGGAGGAATTACTGGACTTAAAGACAATGGCAAGAGCCGGAGTACGACACCACATACCGGCAGAACTGAGGAGGCGCTACAGAGGCTGTAAGGCCAGCGCTAAGCTAAAGGCTAAGCTAGTGGATAACCGGAGGCATTTTAAACCATCAATCTCCACTATCATAATGGGGAATGTCAGCTCGCTAACAAACAAGATCGATGAACTGTATGCACTCAACAACCAGCGGATCTTCCGAGAGAGCAGCTAACTCACCTGATACCTGACGCTAATGTAGACCTGCTGGGTTTTACTACAGTGAGAGCTGACAGAGACGCTAGCGCTTGCCGGAAACGCAAAGGTGGGGGGCTCATCATATATATTAACAACTACTGGTGCTTTTTCTGTGAAAAAGGTCTCGTGTTGGACCTGGAACTGCTAGCTGTAAGCCTACGGCCTTACTATTTACCGAGGGAATTTGGTCACGTGATTGCCCTCTGTGTTTACATTCCCCTGAGCGCCGATGCAGCCACTTCCTGTGAGATGATCCACATGGTGACTGCAAGGCTGCAGACACAGCACCCTGAGGCGTTCATCATCATCTCTGGGGATTTTAACCATGTTACTCTGGACTCAACCTTGGCTGCCTTCCATCAGGCTGTGGACTGTCCCACTAGGAATAACAGGACCTCCTGTACAGCAATGTCAGAGATGCATACAGAGCCACCCCTCTTCCTCCTGTTGGAAAGTCTGACCATAACCTGGTCCACCTACAGCCACAGTACACCCCCCTCGTTCAAAGACAGCCCACTTCAACACAACTGTTGAGTGGTTATCTGAAGTGGAGGACACCCTGAGAGACTGTTTGAAGCCGCAGATTGGGATGTGCTGTTGAAATCACATGGTGAGGACATTAAGGGGCAGACACACTGTCTGACGTATTATTTTATTTTTTGCTTGGATGTGGTTGCCCCTACCAAGACAGTACACTGCTACCCAAATAATAAACCCTGGGTGACTCAAGAGGTCAAACCCATTCTTAACAGGAAGAGAGAGGCTTTCAGGAGTAAGGACAGAGAAGCAATAAATGCTGCACAACCGGAAGTGAAACAATGCCTGAAGGAGGCAAAGGACATTTACAGGAGGAAGGTGGAGATGAAGCTGAGTGGTGGTCGAATGAGGGAGGTCTGGAATGGTGTTAATAACATCACAGGCCACAAGCCAAAGCCTACATCAACTGCAAGGGGGACGGTGGAGGAGATAAACAGACTTAACAACTTTTTCAATCGGTTTGACCAACCCATGATCCCCCCACCCTCTCTGCAGCTCACTCTGCCCCTAGGGGACCCCTCTCCCACCCCCTACAGCAATGCTGTCCCCCTCTCCTCGCCCCTCCCTTCCCCTATGCTTCCTTCCTACATAAAGACCTGTGCTGCAGAACTGAGTGAGCCTCTCCAGCATGTCTTCAACCTTGGCCTTCAGCTAGGGAAAGTGCTCACCTTATGGAAAACACCCTGTATCATTCCAGTTCCATAAAAGAACCGGCCCAGTGAACTGAATGACTACAGACCGGTGGCACTCACATCACAGCTGATGAAGACACTGGAGCGGCTCTTCCTCAGCCTCCTCAGGCCCCAAGTGCAGCAGGACAGGACCCTCTACAGTTTGCCTATCGGGCAGATGTTGGTGTGGAGGATGCCATCCTCTATCTTCTTCATTGCACCCACTTCCACCTGGATAAGGGGAAGGGCTTAGTGAGGATCCTTTTTCTGGATTTCTCAAGTGCCTTCAATACCATCCAACCCCTCATCCTCCAGGACAAACTGTTGAGGATGCAGGTGGACTCCTGCTTGGTGTCCTGGATTACTAACTACCTCACTGACAGACCACAATACGTCAGGCTGAAGGACATCACGTCTGACACTGTGGTCAGCAACACAGGAGCAACACAAGGGACAGTGCTGGCCCCCCTTCTCTTCACCCTATAAACCTTGTACTTCTGCTACAGCTCGGAGCTGTGTCACATCCAGAAGTTCGCTCATGACAGAGCCATCATGGGTAGTAGGGATGATAGAGAGGATGAGTACAGGAGTCTGGTAAAGGACTTTGTTGCTTGGAGTGAAAGAAATCATCTCCAGCTTAACACCTCAAAGACTAAGGAGCTGGTTATAGACTTTGGGAAGTCCAGACCACGTCCATGCCCAGTCTCGATCAGGGATGATGAGGTCGAGATCGTAGGCAACTAAAAGTACCTCGGGGTGTGGCTGGACAAAGAGCTGGACTGGGCATGCAACATAGACCACCTGTACAAGAGGGGCCAGAGTAAGCTGTACTTCCTAAGAAGGCTGCGATCATTCAACGTCTGCAGGAAACTCTCTGCACACGGTCATTAGGGTACAGAGAAGCCTGAGCAGTGATAGGCTGCTGCTACCCAGATGCAGAACCAACCGTTTCAAAGACTCCTTTGTCCCCCGAGCCATCAAACTGTACAACTCTGCATTCAGTGGGAGGGGGACGGGTGCCAGGAGAAGAGGGGACAGGGAATGTTGATGTTGTTGGTGAAGAGCATTATGTCCAACTACAATTATGTCCAGATATGTGCAATGTCCATGTGCAATAATCCATAGCTTTAATTTTTTAATTTTTTAAACTTTTTGTAGCTTTAATTCTTATTTTTATTTACATATTTATTCTTGTCCTACTTTTTTTTTATACTAGACTTTTAACTTTAATTCGGGTGTCCCTTTCTGTTCTGTGCTATTATACTGTACTGTGCTATGCTGCAGCTGGAACCACAATTTCCCTGAGGGCGTCTCCAAAGGGATCAATAAAGTTCTATCTATCTATCTATCTAAGAGGGGAAAAAAAGCAACTCCCAAACTAGGTACCTGTGGGGGGGGGGGGCACAGTGTAGGATTAGGAAAAAAACACCTCACCTTATCTACACATTAAAATGACCGTGAACGGTCAAAGCTAATGGCTAGCATGGCTAACTGAATCACACAGACAGACTAAACTTACATTAACTGCATGTTATGAACACACAACTTACACTTACTTTTTGTCATGAACTTAGGGCTGAGAACATCAGCGGTAGAAGGTGAAAAACTTATATCTAGCTAGATTGCTTAGCCGTATTGTGTTTCACATCAGAGAAAACAGGAAATCAGAACTCAGTCGGTAACAACACGATATCATAAACGTGACCTCACAGGACGGTGAGGTCCCAGGGATCGTCCAGGTGTTGAGTTCATGTATTTTGGGGAGCAAATAAAATCTCCTGTAGCACTGGTTATCTGGGCCGAAAAGGAAGTCCCTTTGTTTGGCTTTAATGAATTTTTTGTGGAATAAATTTAGAATAATTGTTCTGATTTTAGCTTGAGTTCGGACTTGAATGCTATTTTGTATGACTTTGTAGTATTGCAAATTGGTTAATTGTCTGTTGGCTTCGAAGATGTACTGTTGTTTGTCCATAATGACTATTTTGGACCTCTTATCGGACGGTTTTATGATGATGTTTGGATTTTGTTTTAGTTCTCTGATTGTTTTTAAGGTTCCCAGTTGGACAAGAGAGTGAAAGGAGTGGGTTCGGTGGTGTTGTTTTGAAAATGGTCAGCCAATTTTATTCTTCTGTGGTATTGGTACAGATCCCTACGCAGTTCCTTTTTGTTAAGTGATTCGGGTGTGGGAATGAAGGTGAGTCCTCCCTCCAGCAGGCACACCTGTGCTGCTGTTGGTGTGAACAGAGTTGACACATTTAAGATGTTCTAATAGACTGTACTGCCTTGAGTGTGAAGTGGGCCAGGCAGGCTTTTATAGCGTTTCCTGGCCCACCCACAGGTGATGTGGAATGAGAGGTCTTGATACAGTAAGTTGTTAAATGATAAAATAATGTTCAAAGCCTGAAGGATGTCAAGATTATTTTGCATCCATGTTTCTGTATTTTCAGTCAAGGCCTGTCTTGTCCGCTGGGAGAGGAGGGTCAAATGAAGGTGGTAAGTTTAACAACATGTTTGAGCATGTCCTCAGGAGGAGTCTTGGTGGAGATGGCCAAATCAATAATGTTTTTATGGTGTACTGCTTAAATAATTTTAAAGCAATTCTTAGCTAGCTGTCTGTTCTGTGGGTGGGTTAGTAGGATCCCTAGCATTGTGTCTACGATTAGCTGTACTCCCCGCTGCCAGGCTGGAGTGGGCTGCCTGGAACCTAGAATAAAAAGACATATGCATACATACAGTCACTTTTCAGCGAAATTTGCTGTTTTGAACTCGAAATAGACCATTTGTGTGAATCATATAGATCGGATGAGTTTTTCCGCAGGGGGGGGGGGTCCGCCGTCTTCGACGTGACATCATAGGCTGTTTTCTACTCCTTGCACGCTGGAAGCTAGATCCATTCCACATATATCCACCATCCACACACAGATGTAATTTCTGAATATTACTCCATGGCGGACTAATATGCGAGCGCATAGGCCTGAGGTTCCGGCTGTGCGCTCGTGCTCGGGACCCGCTTTGGACAAGTCACAGGGGTGGACGAGACCGGTTGACCGCAAAAAACACTTCCACAGCTTCTGGGATGACTGGGAAAATTACAGAAGGACAAAGAACTGCAGCAATAGCAGCTTTAGATTTATGTGCCCTATTGGGAGATGTCAGTAAATTAAAGATTTTGACATATTGATGTGTGGAATTCAGTCAGTAAAAGCATCTGTTGTTTCGTTTGTAGTATATTTAAAGAAAGACTCTTGATAGGTCCATTTGAAGAGCTCAGATGACTTTTGGCTTCTGAGGCAGACACAGATTAATACGCAGTTTGATCCCAAATATCAGGTCCTTTCCAGTCACACCAGCCCTTGTCCTAGATGAGCTGTAAGTACTTTAATCTGATACTTTTAAGTACATTTATTGCTCCTGTATCTGTATTTTTTAAGTAAGAAA
>JAPZDZ010033242.1:0-12428 GCA_029783805.1 Acanthurus tennentii
GCTTATTCTCCTGGACAATTTTAGTTCTTATCGTAGAGTGTTTTTTCCCGTCGTGGTGATTTTCTGTTTGTGCTTTTACCAAACCACCTTCCAGGTGTACCACCTGGAAGGTGTTTTTTTGTTACTGTTGTGTTCAAATAAATTTTTTTTTTTCCTCAAACGATTCTGCGCTTGGGTTCCGGCTCCTTTGTGCACGCAACAATATGTTGAATATTTGTGGTATCCCTATTAAAGATAAAGTAAATTACCTCAGCATTGTTATTTGTAAAAATGCTGAACAAAGATACAAATTAAACTTTGACCCGATTATTGCAAAAACTAAATCCAAACTCAATTCATGGTTAATGAGAGATATTTCTTTATGCGCTAGAGTGCTTTTATCCAAAGCAGAAGGGATTTCAAGATCTGTTTATGTCACTTTATCACTCGACATCCCAACTGCTATCGTTAAAAAAACTGACAAATTACTGTATGATTATATTTGGAGGAAAAAACCTCATTATCTCAAGAAAGATGTTATCAGAGGTAACAGAGATGAAAGTGGCCTTGAAGTTGTGGATTTCACTGTTTTGAATAACACTTTTAAAATCAAATGGATTATTGAATTTTTAAAGAACCCCAATAGCATATGGAATGCTTTCCCGGCATACTTGTTCAGTACTGTAGGTGGTATAGATTTTTACTAAAATGAAACTTTTCAATTGAAAAATTCCCAATCAAATTGGCCAATTTTCATCGACAAGCCCTTTTGACCGGGACATTAGTATATAAACATAATTTCATCCCTCATAAATACTTTATCTGGAATAATAAAGATATTACATACAAAAATAAATCTCTGTTTTATCGCTCATGGTATGACAATGGAATCCTATTAATTGGCCAATTAATAAACAAAGATGGCATATCACTATCATACTTAGAATTTCTCCAAAAATTTCAATTACCAGTTTCTCCTAAGGAATATGCTATTGCCATTGATGCAATTCCCAGTGGCGCAATGCAGTTCATTAGACATTTTGATCTTGTGGGAAGAAACTTCCTTGCAGACAGGCAAATTTTTATAGGAGGCATTGACATTAAAAAGAAACCATGCAGCAATCGACATATTAGGAATGCTTTGACTTTTGTTACGCTTTCTGCGGCTAAATTCTTTTGGTCTTCTATTATGAGCGATAAACAGTGGAAAAAAGCATGTTGTGTTCTCAATAAATATTGCATCATTAACACAGGAAAAGAGGTATCATTCAAGATTTTACACAGAATCTATCCAGTGAAAGAAGTATTGGAGAGATTTAAACTTAATTTGGACTACTCTTGTGTATTCTGCAATTCAGAAAAAGAAACTATAATTCACCTGTTTTTTCATTGTGAACACACTAAGTTATTCTGGAAGAATATGACTGACTTTATTCATCAGAAAATGTGTACTAATGTACAGTTCAATCTATCCTGTATTATGTTTTATTTTGTATCAAAGCATTTGTCTAATAATGCATGCTATATAATTCAGCTGCTTATAATTCTTGGTAAATTCCACATACATAAGTCTAAATGGGCCTCATCAAAACCCTGCTTTCGTCGTTTCATCACTGAACTCAAACAATACTGCACCTCCATCGAATTTGCGAAGACCAACAAAGCAACAAGGACTTTTCAGACTCTGAAAGAATCTTGTTGGAAAGAGCGAACACTATAACTATCTGAACCCCTGGATTGTTCAATCTTCAGTCACTTTCTACACATGCTGTCTGTCATACCTCTTGATTGTAAATAAAACTTAATTCAAAAAAAAAAAAAATACTGGCCCCTTACTTCCTGAACTTCCGGCATGCAGCAGACATCACAAATATGCGACGTAGCGGTAGTTGCAGCAGCACTTTTTTCTAGGATAGCAAATTCATGATCTGCCCCACTTTGACTCTGATTGGCCACTATTCATTGACTTCTTCAGAACCCAGGTCTTTTGTGGTTGGTATGAGGTATAAATGAAACCGGTTGGAGGATCTGGGAAGCCAATCAGAGACAGACTGGGGCGGGCGATGCCTTCGCTAGCCTAGTAAATTTTGTCTGTATTACAGTGTGGAGTCTACTGGACTGTGAACTTTAATTTCTCAGATTTACAAGAATCGCTGGCAACATCTTCTGTTCCGTCCTCGATGCTTGTCACGTATCGCTTTTCTTGTTAATGATTATCTTCCGAAAAGTCCAAATATGTTGAAATCGCATATTCCAAAGTACTAACAACCGAGGCAACCACGCAACGTTATGCAGAACACACTTTACACAGCTCCTGGTTAAATTATATTTTTTCTAAGTTTTTATAACTTAAAGTTACCAGAAGCAGAATGGCCGCGTTGCGTGCTGCAAAACAAGCTTTAAGGAAAGAAATAAAGCGACGTGTTGCAGTGTTGAGTAAAGAGGAGAAGGCACGACAGGCTCATGTCGTTTCACAGAAGGTAAGCAAAAAACTTGCCGACTAAATCGAAATCATTTAGGGCAGGTTGGGGAAAATTCCGTTATCCAATTAACACGCACCCAATCGCCATATGTTAGATGTGGGTTTTGTTCACACACAACTAAAACGTTGCCCTTGATCGGAACGAGCTCGCTCGTGCCCTCCAGGTGGTTCGATCTCTGACTTGAAATGAACTTATTGAACGTCATGCAAACCCCGGCAACGACAGCGGTGGACACGGTGTTTTACTACGGAAGGCTCAAGTAACGCCTCAGATAGGCTGTTTAGGTAGCTCAAAATAAATTGCATTTTGATATCAATATATATTGATATTGATACGAGTTTTCGCGTGTCAACACGTCGCAGTTCGGCGTTTTTACACGCAAACGATTGTAAAATGTTTGTAAGGACGTCTGGCTCAGCTGTATGCCGTTTCCTTTGCGGTGTACGTGGATGCCGGTGTAGTTTGCTGTTGCCTGAGTGTGTATGCTGAATCTGTATGAGCCCCTTGATTTAAGAACTTCATTGTGAAACAAAAAAAGAAAGGGTTACCACATCAGATTTTGCACTGACAGCCGTAAAAAATGTTGACACAAACAAGTTCTATGCGACAACGCATATACCATATCAAAATCCTGTAAATTAGATATATCTAAAAGGATATTTTCACAAATGGTGTCTCACATTATCCAGCCTGGCTCCAGTTGAGTTGTAGGACTAGTTGTTTCTTATGTACTGAAAGCCTCAGAAACTGCTTGTGAAGGGACAACAAAAGTCCAGATAAATTAAAGGATGGTTACAGTTTATCATAATCCAAGTCTTTTTTTCTGTAGTTGGCTTTAACATTTCTGTTCATAATTATGATTTACAAAATACTAATTTACAAATTAACTTGACTGTTTGCTAAGATCTGGAAACTAAGAGATCTGAGTTCATCCATAAGTCAAGTATTCAATCGAAAGAAAAATATTGTTTCAGCTCTAGTTGTATTACATTCACTAAAAAGCTTTGTTATCTGTAGTGGCGGACCTAGAAAATTTTACATGGGGTCACATGACAGGATCCCAGGATAATACGTGGCGGCAGCTGACCCTCCTTGCCCCCCTAGATTTGCCCCTGGTTATTTGTCAAACAGCCATGAAAGATTGGAATGTTTCTTTATTTCTTTCGTTCTTTCTCTTTTTCTTTATTTCTCCCTTTTTTCTGTCTCTTTTCCCTGACTTTCTTTATATTTGCCTCTGTCCCTGGGCTCTGATAATAGCCTTGATTTAAAGTATGTCTTATTTTCTTATTTTTGTTTAGCTGTTCAGACATCCCAAGTACGTGTCCTCTAAGCGGATTGCAGTGTTTCTCAGCATGGATGACGAAGTGTGCACCCAGGAAATCATCAAAGATGTATTTAGAACGGGTAAAAGCTGCTTTATTCCCAGATATGAGAGCGGCAGCAGCCATATGGACATGTTAAAGCTCAGCAGTCTGCAGGACATGGAGACGCTGCCCCTGACATCCTGGAACATCCGGCAGCCGGCTGCGGATGACAACAGCAGGGAGGAAGCACTGGCAGAAGGTGAGCATGTGCACACAGACACACAAACACAGAATATTGTAGAGCCTAGAATTGAATTTGTCATCAGGTCAAACTCCTCCTCTTCAGTGGTATTTAAATTCCAAAGACAACTCTGGCTTTTAGCTACAATATAGCTGAGTGAGTTGTGCATCATGTTTATCATTCTGCTAATGATGGATTTGATTGCTCATAGTATTTTGCACTCAGTGTGTAAATTCTTAAATCTAAAAAAATAACTGTAAATTAGAGTTGTGCAATAAAAATTTATTGCAACCACATTATTGTTCTTATTGCACATTATGTTTTGTGATAAAATCATGATTTCTTTTTATCAGTCTCTCTTCTAAAAATTGTTGCTTTAACGTATGTATCTTTACTTCTACACTGTCACTACTAATAGCCTCTGCAATCTCCCTGGCCAAACCAGGACCAATGCTGACAAAGAATTTACTGAATTTATCTGCAGCTGCCCTTCCTTAGTTTCAGCTTTGCCTTAAAAGTATCAACGCAAGTTCCGGGTTTCCTGTGTTAGGCTAGTGTTAATCAGATCATTAATAAGTGAGTATTATTCCAGGTCAACCACTTTGTTCTCCAAGGATGTGTTAGTTTTATCTTTTTCCATGTTCTACTTCTTGAGTGATTAGACCTGGTCCATCAGCTCCAAAATTTTTGTCTCTTGAGCACTGAATGTTGCCTTTTCAGTCAACAAGAAGTCAAGCGATTTCTAGACTTCTTCAACTTTTTTTGAGAGAGTAGAAGTTTTCATTGGGCCCATTTTGCTCTGTTCATCAGCATTTTGCAGCAGACATCAGACTCTTTCTTTGCGACCCAAACCAAGGGGAGGTTTCAGGACATATTCCACTCAGTCATAGGTAAATAACTCTGCGAATGTCAACGAAAACCACCAACATACTTTTCTGAAAACCACCAGTATGCTCTCTGTCATTTAAACACACATCTGCTCCTTCCACAGACTTAACAATTAAATTGTAAAGATATTATACAGTTTTGCTTGATTAGGCAATTTGTGATGGCTGTATCAGCTATAGCCACATTTCTGATCTCTCTATTACATCACATTCACTGCACTAGATGTTAAGAAAGAAGCATTTTACTCTGTGGAACAATCATAATGTACACTCTCCTTAGTGATTTTAGTACAAGAGAACTGTATGGTAGTTTCAGTCAATGTCAAGCACATTTTAGACAATCAGAAAGACAATTTTTTTGGAGGTGTAATTTGCAAAAGTGTGTATCAGATTACACCTCCAAAATGCATTTGAGATCCACTTAATATCATTCTGTTTATACATCCCTTTGCTGATTGTAATCCAGTTTTCAGTGGAGGAGGAGTGGTATTGTGACTTCAAAATATATAAAAACCAAAATATGATTGAGTATCCCTAATGCAAAACAGAAACTGTACAAAACTGAAAAGGATAATTAGCTTTGGATTTTGTCTTAAGTGTAATGTTTCTCTTTTTCTGTTTCTCATTTCTTTGGAGAAAAATAATGGCAGTACAGATATACTGCAAATACAGCCAGGAGTCTGATCAACACAAAGTTTTCCAAATCAGACCTTTTGACTCGTGTTCTGTTTGTGATGGATGAAACTCATAGAGGAAGCTTGTTAACATAATGGACTTAACATCAGGTCTCTTCTATGTTATAGATTTTTTTCTCTCAATATTGTCATTGACAGACTGTGTCTTGGCTTGTTCAGTCAGAAACTATAGGTTTCCATTTTGACCCTTACACACACACACTCTCACATGGAGCCTTTCCTCCGTTATTAATGACAGGATTTATGAAAATACTGATATCTTGTTTTTTAAAATTTAAATTTTTTTTTTTTTTTATTAACTGTAGTCCTTAACTGCAATCCTGAAAAATGACACGCATTCACCAGCAGATAGAGCTGTTCCGTGAAAGAGTATTACCCTTTGTCATCAAGGAACTAAATGTGTGCCTGGATACTAGCACTTATAAATCCAAACGTTTCAAATCGCTGTGTGATGTCACAAATGTTTTGTGTGTGTGTGTTTTGTTTTTGTTTTTGTTTCATTTCTGATTGGTGTAGGCAGTTGTGTATACAATAAAGTCCTTTATATTAATAATAGCAATATTAAAACACACCTAAAAATTTACAGTGATTAGGAAAGCATTTGCGTTTCCCTTCAAGTATACACTGGCAAACCACATGAATTTCATAGTAAGTGTATATACAACTTAATTTATAGGCTAGATAACTTGATTCATCAGCATTATCAAGCTCTATCCAAGAAGTTATTGACAGGTACCAAATGAAACGCACCATTACCCTGAATAAAATAACATATTTTTCTGAGTTAGAATGTTTTTGGAATCATTTAGCATAATTTAAGTACACAACTTAGCAGTTTATATGACAGGCGTTTTGTTTTTAGACATTTTAATGTGGAAATGATCTGTATTGCAAGTTGGCAAGTTTCCTTCTTTTTATAACAGTTTGATTGGATTTTAAAAATTAATTACAGCTATTTATTAAATACATTTATTTTTTTATTTTCATACCATGTAAGTTCCTATTTTATTATGGCATTTTAACCAATAATTTTACTCGGTGCCATTTTTTTTATTTCTGCCACTTTTCATAATTACACTGTTTATTTTATGTTGCATTAAATAATAGCACTTTATTTCAAAGTAAATTTCTCCCACTTTTTAGCCAAACCCCTTCCTTTATGGCAAAAACCTTAGCCACTACTAAAAAATGATTCAGTATAGCTTCTGTTAGTTAGAGCATCGAAATAAAAAGCACTTTTCATAGGCTCAGAACCATAAATCTCCTTCTATTTACTTAGCTTAAGGCTGCACCTTATTTCCAACAAGCCAACAAGCTAGGTGTGTGTGTGCGTGTATGCATGCATTTGTTCCTCAGAAAGAGGTTTCGGCATAGTGCTGCTTTTCCTGAAAGTAGCATTTGTGAATGCTGTTATTTTTAACACTGTTATCATTCTCTGAAAAATTAAGCCATGTCTCTCTAAGTTTTGAACACAAACCAAATATTCATTCACTTTTCAGTTACCTCACACTAATCAGATATTTCCTGATTGTGGTAACAATAATTTTTTTGTTTCTATTCACCTACATAAAATGAAGACATTTTCTTTTCACATCAGATCTTCTGTGTGGCTTTTTCACTTCAAAATTGATTACTCCAAATTCCAAATGAATCTATCAAAATGCATAGTTAGCTCACCCAGTCTTTTGCTAAAACTATAACAGTGTTTAAAATATACTGAACAAGCGGGCTCACCCTGGGATGTTTTTTTCCCCCTTTTTTTAATAAAAGAAGCTGTTATGAAAAGTAAGACAATCACTCACACTCTTGCCGGGAAAAAAAGACAGCAGTCAACAGAAGTGCTAGAAAACAAACACAAAAGTAGCTAGAAATGAGCATTTAACACCAGTCAGAGAGTAAGGAAGAGAGTCGGCCAACATGTCTAAAAGTAACATTAAGGAAAAAACCTATAAGACATTACCTTGCCTGAACATTTTTTCAGATCAGTCAGATAGTACTATGTCTGCAATAGTGGCTGTTCAACAAAAACAACAGCAATGAAAAAAATCCAACAATTCCACACTACTTGTTTTCATTGTTCTGGCAGAGATACTTCTAACCCAGAAAAAACATGTTGTTTTGTCAAATGGTATTTTACAAAATAAAAAAAAATAAAACAAAAATCCAAAAGTGCATACCTCCTCTACTTTTTGTAGGTTTTCTGTTTTCTGTAGTTTGTTTCTGAATGAGTTACAACAAAAGAAATGTGCACCTACCCTTCTATCTGAGGATTCTGGAGGCTTAGTTAAATGTTACTTATTGTCTGTACATTAAGAACTAGTTATATTTGCCAAGATAGAGACTTGTAACCTTGTAACTCCCGCAGGAGAGCTTTGGCCATGCTTTTTCTTATCGGCTCTTAAATTCTTTTTTTCTGTTGTGTTTTTTCAAGAGATTGCAGAGTTTAATTTCAAATGTTTTAATAATTTGTTTGATTAAAAAATTTCTCACACAGTGTTACCTGAGAAATGCACAGACAGCAAATTTATACACTGCTGTGTGAAAGGATCATCCTTAAGCTGTTTATATTTACAAGCAAAGTTTGATATTTTTTTCTGACCTTTATCACTGATTACACTATCTGCTCCCATTACCCAGGTGGTCTGGACCTGATCTTGATGCCTGGCCTGGGTTTTGACCGGTCGGGAAACCGTCTGGGACGAGGGAAGGGCTTTTATGACACCTACTTGGAACGCTGCATCAGACACCCTAAAGGAAAGCCTTACACCATTGCCTTAGCCTTTAGAGAGCAGCTGTGTCAGGAAATTCCTGTCAACGACAATGATGTGCACATAGATGAAGTCCTGTATGAGGATGACGAGTAGCTTATCAGGAGTGTTGGCTGTGGACTAAAATCTGACTATATTTAGCCAAAGCCAGCCAAAAGCCAAAGTCAGCTACAGCAACCTGAACTTACAATTCAACACAAATATACTCTTTTTCACTGAAAAGGTTTTGATTTATGGTAGAAACAGTCCAGTTGGCAATAATAATACAAATTGTGGCACACTGGAATGGCTTATTTGAGTCATTATTATGAAATTATTAATTCCACCTGTGATTATCTTGCTATGCTATCACCTGTTATGAAATTACACTGGTTAAGCTACTAATTCAACAACTTTAATAATATATTTTTTGTATGCTTGAAACTAAGATATTTTGTTTCAGTATTTTGGTTTCATATGGCTTACTAATGTTGCCATTAAGATGGTAAATGCAGGTTTTGCCAGCTACTAAAAATTGAATATGAAGTATTCATTTATGATAAACAAAAGTTAAAAAATAAAATGGAGATAATTGCAAAATAAAGTTGCATAGGGTAATGTGACGTATTTTATTGCACATCTTAATGGCAGACTTCAGTCTTGCAATAGTGATCTTACAGGGGTTAATTTTCATAGTAACTTGCGCTGCAAACCTAACTTGATGTAAAAGATACCAATAGTTAAAAAAAGCTGACTGATCAAAATAATCAATTCTCTTAGAAAATGAAATCACCATCACAGAGGATCCTGTGGATCTTGGCATGCAGAAAAGTGAGAGGGTCTTTTAAAAGGGCAAAACCCCTTTGGCATTTCTTGACACACATTTTATAGTGCTATTCTGTTTCATATTCATTATCATGTTATAACAACGACTAGTTGAAGAACTAATGCCTTGCACTTACAAAACATGAAACTTACTTACTACTTTTAATTCTGTATCAAATATTTATTTGCTTCTTAGTCCACATGACACAGCTGGGGTAACAGCTAAACAAACGAGTTAAATATTGTCAAATCCACCTTAAGACATCTCAGCAACACATTAATTTAATAAGACTTAAAATACCTTAAAGCCTAATGATGCCATGAGAATATTAGACAAAGAATTCTCAATTTTTCACATTAAACTATTCTTAGTTTAATTAGTACAATTATTCGTAGTACAACAGAATTCAGAGCCCCCTACTGTGAGGCAATAGTTCTAACCACTGAGAGATACAGATGGTGTGACGCAAGTAAAATGTCTGTCAATACTTTGCAATCTGTTCTAACATCTCATGTTTACATTTATTCGCTTGCAATATGTTTAAAATAGAAACCCTGAAATCCAAAATTCAGCCTAGAGGGGTACACACACTTTTAAGTCCCCTCTTGGCAAAAGTTCAATAGTAAAAAAATCACTAGGTGTTTTTACATTTGATACGGCATCATTTAAGGCACGACTAACAGACCTGAAAAAAAGTTCCCTGCTGGCTTGGTGGTCCACTGTTGGAATGTGTAATGCTACACAAGTCCACTGTTGCAGAGGTAGAAGAGTGCACGCATGCACTCAGGTTTGTGTTTCTCAACACTGTGTCTCTCTCCCTTCCTCAGAGCACAAGACAAGTTAATCCATCCGGCAAAGACATCATTCACTGCTATATTTTGTTGAATTAATTTACTTGTTTAATTTGTTACTGCTTTGTTTATGTACTTAGTTTAAGTAAAATTACTCTGCTTCAAATATTGCCTGGCCTAGGAGTCCAAAGACACACCACACTATTTAGAAGGCAAATTAAATAAAATAAATAAGCCCAAACTGGCTTTTACTTTGAAAAGCATGTGTGTTGTGATTAACATAGTTCTGATGTCTAAACTCAGTCATCTGCTGAGGTGGCTTAGGAAGGTTGGATTCAAACAATCATCAATCAAACTCCATTTACAAACCACTTTTTGTGCAAAGACTAAAACAGACAGTTTCATACAATAAAACAATAATTCCAACAATATACACACACAAAAAAAAACACTGCCATAACTTTGCATTAAAAGATACACTAAAAAAGGAGGTTAGTCATTACATTAGGAGTTGGAAAAAAAACAGCAACTGTGGATTTTCACTTTGTGTGGTACATTTGATGGACACTATATTGTGTATAATGTGTAATGTATAAAAATATATTTATGCACACAATATGATAAAAAAATTAATAAAAAATTGAAATTACATAATATCTGGGTTTCTCACGTGGCCCCTAAGTATGAAACCTGCCACCCCTAGTATGAGGCATTGTTGCTTCACCTGTGAAACTTGAGACCCTGCAGAGGAAATGCCTTGTTTTACATGGCAGTGAGTTATCTCCATTGTTGAATTATTTACTGAGGGTAATTTCAGTCTGAACACTGTCTCTGTGACTAATTTAAGTGTTTCAGTCAACCATCATTTAGAAATGTGTATTAGTCTTTAACTGCAGGGGATAACTTTGTGTTATAAATATTAATGATACATCATGGGTTATGCTAATGTCTCATTTATAACAGCACCAGCTGGCACTAAATGCTGTCACTGTCCACCACTACAGCCTTATTAGTCAGAATACCAGGATTTTACACGTTTATGATGGCAGGCCAAATGTCGGTTATGTGACACTGCTCATATGTTGTATATGATGTTTAATTTAGTATTAGCTTTCATAAAACCAGTTTCTAAATCACAGAAAACTGTGTGATGAACATTCAAGAGGTCAATGCTCATGTCTTCATAGTCCTTAAAATGTTCTATGAAACATACTTGTAAGTGAAAAGTTGGTCTGCTGCCAAAATTGAAAATATTATCTTAACCCACACAGCTTTTTTAAAACTCTTCTCTTAAGTTTTAATTAGTGTAACAGCTATTACTTGACCAAGGAAAGTATGTGTGCGTGGCACGTGGAACACGATGTAGGAATGGTTTAAGAAAACTGCAAAACCTCTAAAAACAAAGTTACTTGTCCATGTGTCTGACTTAAAAAAATATCAACTGGCATTTCATATCACCATGTGAATTGTGGATGCACCCTGGGGATTCCTGGTCAAATTTACTGGAGGCACTATCTACTGAACATACACAGAGATTTTCCTGTAAATTTAATAAAGAGGGCTTAGGTATTACAAGGCTCTTCGATAATGAAAAAAATGTTCGATTAGTTTCTTAAAATGGCTAATGTAATTTTACTCACCTTTGGATGCCAAAAACTTGCTTGTTACTGCTTGCAGATGTAATTTTGGCCAATTTGGTTGCATCCCTCTTATAAGCACTAAAAGGAGTCGAACCTGCTAATTGCTGCTTGTGGCTTAATTCAACTCCTGTCTATTAGTTGTGCTGATGATTCTGTTTTTCTCCCATACCAGCCTTGAAGTGATCCAACAATTACCCAATGATGATTATGAGGAAAAGGGAATAAAATGGAACCCTTGGAGCCCAAAATTGATTTTTCCACTTGATAAAAATATAAAAAGTAAGTTGTAGATATTTGATAGCATTCATGGTCCTACGTTTGACCTTTAGAGTATGTGCAGCGGCTTCATCAACCAAAGAGTTGCTGAGAGGCTGACGCCGAGCCTTTCCCTTTTCTGATGCGCTAATCGACAAAGGAAATAGCAGTCAACAAAAAATATAGTGACCCTGCTCACCCTCTCTCTCAGTCTGATTACACAGGTGAGCAGATGCTTATATTAACATATCCCCACCCATATCCATATGACCTGCTGCCCTCGTCGACGTGATCACAAAAAAAACCCTAAATAATATCATAAACAATAACAAACACCAATATTTCAATTTAAATATATATATCTACAAAATACCTAAATTCATTCATGGCTCCTACAGTATGAGTCTACATTTTCATTGAAATCTACCATGAATTAACCTTAATTATCTTTCCACAGTTCTCTCCACTATTTGATGGTAAATAGAATTCAATTTCAATTCAATTTTCAATTTTATTTATATAGTGTCAATTCACAACAAAGTTGTCTCAAGACACTTTACATATGGAGCAGGTCTAGACC
>JAPZDZ010033382.1:0-12417 GCA_029783805.1 Acanthurus tennentii
AAATAAACTCCAAAAATTCAACTCTTTCACTCTTTTTAGTTTAACTCCAGATTTTTCAACTCTAGAAATTTGCTGTGCATTTGCTCTTGTTTTACATAGATTTTATTTCAGAGCTAAAACACACACTTTTCACGGATAGTTTAGACACATTAAATTTTCAACAGCAAATGACTTTTGACGGACGCGTAGGCCATACACATTATCTATTAACACGTCGAAGAAATTACAGTACAAAAAAAGACAATGCAGTGACTGCAGCATCATTCACCTTTTCTGTGTGCAGGGATTTGCAGTCTATATTTCCATCCAGTGATTCGGTTATTTTTAGTTTTCTGAATTCACACACAGGTAACAGTCCATATTTACGAGTACAGTGCTTCCTAGTTATTTTAGTAACTTCGAACGAGCCACGAAGAGCTGAATTTGCAATAATTTCAACGTCTCCAGACCCACAGTCTCTGGTTGTGTATATGAGTGATAAAACAGCGCCACCCAGTGTCCAGTCCTGATTCTGCAGGTGGCTGGAGATCCATTGAGTTGCATGATTTCTTGTCAATGGAGAGGAGGAGCAACACAGGACAGTAACATGAGAACAGGGAGGCAACCTGAGAAAGTGAAAGTATCCAGTCAGTCAGTTTTTTGTTCAGACGCCATTTGGAGTTGACAGAGCAGAAGGATGAAAACGGAAGGCTGACAGGGTAGGCAGGGTGAGTGTTAATCCAACTTTTTATTATTTTACTGTCAAAGTCTGTGAGTCAGTTTTCTCTCTGTGGACTGTAGAGGAAAGAAATGTTAGAATGAACTCAACAGTTTGATTCATCTGTGGACACAAAGTTGTGATTGGATAAATAAAACACATGAAAACTGCAGAAACTCAAGAAATCAATAAAAGATATAAGGAAAACTGAGAACTAACTGGATTCATGAAACTAAACACTATATACTGTGTGTATGTGTGTGTTTGAGCGAGACACTTTGTACTTCCTGATCTCTTGCGAGACACTTTGTACTTCCTGATCTCTTATCCTTGTGTGACCCTTGAAGGTTTCCTGTTTCTTGATTCTTGTGCTCTGAGCTCACAGTCAGTGTTTCTGTTTTACCTCTCAGGCTGACTGAAGAACACAAGCTGAGTGTTTATGTGGAGGAAGAGGAGGACAGAGCAGAGTCTGCAGTGTCCACCTGTCTGTCTATGATCCATTGATCGTCCTCCAAACTTCAGTAATGAACCTGGAACCTCAAACACAAAGTAAGAAAACTCAGGAAGAAAACTGCTGCTGACTCAGTTATATGACTCATATCCAGTTTCCTCTGCTGATGTTGGTTTTGTTTAAGAAAATCATCATGGTCAAGTTTAGGGTTTGCATTTGATTGTGTGAGCTTTATTGAAGTATGTCAGCAAAGTGGTGAACTGACTGACAGAGAGCCCGTCTGTGTGTGTGAGCTGACCCTGAGCAAATGAAAAGCAAGCATTTATTTACAGTAAAGCAGGTAATGCTGAACAAAAGGGACTAAAGGGACTAGAAGTCGTATCGCAGTACATAAAAAAACTCATATTTGCCCTCTTTTACACTTTATAACATTAAAGTGATGTAGATATTAATTCATTTCAAAATAACATTAACCGTTATCTAATAAATGAAAGTGACTCATGGAGATTAAACAGAAAAATAACATGCAAAAGGCCTGATTTTCTGCTGAAAAGAATAAAAATGGACCTCATCTGGACCTTCACTACTACGGGAAAGGGTCTTTTTAGAAAAATAGATTTTTTTTCACAGATTCTTGTAGAGATTAGATGTAAGAAATATTATTTTTTCTTTGGAACAAAGTCAAATCATGTCTGTTTAAATTAGCAGTATGGACTGAATCAAGATAAGTTGATAATAACATCACTGTGCATTAAACTTACCAGCTCAGATGGGAAAACTGAGTAATTAATTCTCCTTTAACTACCTGAACCTGAAACCACTGCAGTATTTCTTCTTCTAATATTGTCCAATAAAAACTAACTGTGTTTAGTATCAGTCATTACATTAGCACTTCAAGAACCCCTAAACTCAACATAAATGGAATATAATATTGATGAGTGTGTATAATTCTTTCAATTTTAAGTTTTAATTAAAGCTAAATCACTTGAAAATAAAAGTTGTGTTTTTGTCGCCTTGAAGTTAAAACAGAAAACAGAAAACTAATGTTCCAATAAAGTCTCCAAGTGGTTTTTAATTGCATTTTTTTCTCCAAATTTTAAACAGTTTTTATTGATTTAAACACACAATACATTTGTTTGCAGTTTATTTTGGGATTCAAATTACACTTTTACCACTAGATGCCACTAAATTCCCATCACAGATTTACTCTTTTAGTTAATTTTTAATTATGTCTGACAATGGGTAACTTAGACAGTTATACTGTATGCACCTCAGCTGTCTCGTCATACAGGAGTTGTCGGGCAGGTTTACAGCCTGGTTGTTCTTTCTTTTTAAGGCTGAATTCACATTTGTATTGATTGATGATCATATAAGAGGATGATGACTCCTAACAAGTGTGTCGTGTTACTGGTGGTTGTCACCTTTCTATGGACTTCTAACTGTGAAGGTAAGTGGGCTGTCAATGTCTCATCTAATCTAAAATTAATCTGAACTTTAGTCACAGACGTGTACAAGCGTAATAAAATGGATGCTGTTTTTTCCAGACAAGGAAAGAAAACTAGTAAACAAATCTGTTACGATAGATCCAGCAAAAACAACAACAGTTAGTCAGTCCTTTTAAGAACACCTTAAACCCTCTAAACTTATCTAAACACTACCTTTTCAAAGTGACATTTAAGTAATTATGAAACTTAGTAAAATGAAAGTGGATATTTGACTTAAAACTCTTGTGTGGAAACTAATACAAACCAAAGTTTAGAAGTTACTAGCTATTAGCACCTGGAACTCTGTAGTCAAAGATGCTATTTATGTGAAAATGATTGAAATGTATCCAAACTGGGTTGACTTTTGGTTTCACACGACACCTAAACCCCAAATTTCCTGGGTCAAAGACCTGCGTTTGAAACAAAGATCCACCACAACGTCCCCCTTCTGCAGAGTTTGACTGTGACTCTTGCAGTGACTCTTTCTATCCTGATCTGATCTTTATCAAATAACATTGCTCAGTCTGCAGGGTCTGTAAATGTTTTAGCTTTTGAGAACACAATCAATCCAACCTCATAAGATAACAAATAATACAATTGTAATGTTTCACAGCTTGTTCTGCTGCCCTCTGTTTATTCCTTTATTCACAACTTGCTAAATTTTTAATTACTGTTGTTACTATTGAACATGTTGTAGTAGGAATGCTAGCTAGAGTGTAATTTTTAAACCTAATCTATTATTTTATTGTTATGTAGATGACACAGTGTCCTACATGTCAGTACAAGTCCCTTTAATTTTACTCTTTGTTATTATTATTTTCTTTTCCTTCTCATGATGTACAGACGACACTTATTTAAACATATTATTAGGAATATGTGACTGATTTAGTCAAGAAAGGAAATAATGTGACTTTTCCTTGAACTTAACCTTGACAGCTGTTTCTTCACCTGATGTTTTACAGATATTGTGCACTGTGTTACAAAGAAGACCTGCATCTTACCGTGCAGCTTTCAGTATGGTGACGAAATCAGCATTCACTGGATTCAGACAGCTGAAAAGGCTTTTGTCCATTCTTTCTACTACAACAAGGACCAATTCCAGCTCCAGGATCTGCGCTTCAGAGGCAGGACATCACTGTTTAAGAACCAGCTCACCAAAGGAAACGCCTCACTCCAGCTAACACGGGTAGATTTTCAGGACCGGGGCGGATACAAGTGTTACACCAGCATCATCACTGGCAACAAGGAATCATTTATTGACCTACATGTGGAAGGTATGAAACTCCTGGTACAGAAAACTCAAACAGAAATAATGCTACTTGCATTTCAACTTTATATTTTCACATTTATCAAATAAATCAAAATTTTTGTTTTTAAATTTCAGAATCATGACCTTTTCTAAGAAAATAATAGTTTATAGCAAACAGCACATTTTTTTTTTACAGCTTAAAATACTGTATTTCCTATTTCATTCTCTTGGTCTTAAGACAACCTGACACCTACATTACCCACAATTCAACTCTTCCACAGACAGTTCAGTTAGAGATTCAGGTGTGTTGTGCTAATGACTGCTAATGAAGCCTGCAGCCTCCAGCCTGCAGTAGAGATGAGGAGCAGGTCATCAGGTCTGATCAGCTCACTTCTGCTTAGAATATTACTCTTTTTTTAATTTGTAGTTTTCAGCCCCGTTTGAAAATGGCATCACAGGTCCCTCTAGAGACGTCAGGTAGCAGTTTACTCTCAGGAAAAAAAGACTGATATTCAAACGAATAAGATCAAAAGATAAGAAACCTGCAGAGCAAACTGTGTGAGAAACTGTGCAGATTGTAAAAAAAAGCCAATCAAATCAAGAAGCATGAATAAAAAAAACATAAAATTCACAATAAAATGTAAAAATGTTTAGAAATACATACAACAATGTTGATTAAATCTATAAATCTCTGGACCAGCAGTGACTCTGGTTACTATCAATCTGTTTATCAAACACATTTGTTCATCTAAACATTGTTTTTTTCCCTTGTCCAAATGTTTTTTTAAAGAAAAGGTGGATTTTAATTAAAAAACGCAGAAAACCAGTAAAATGACACATAATAAATGTTTCTTTGGAGGAACATGCATAAGAATGAGCAGTGCCAGCCACCGCCTACAGAAACTCCTTAATAGTTTCAGTAATTACTTTACACAAAACACAGACACTCCTGCTCAATAAAAAGCAACAATAGAATAATATCATTTGATATTTTGCTCTGTGAGAGCAAAGTGCAAGTGTTTCACCTTCATTCAGTCATAAATTCTTAAATGTTTAACTCACAGTTCAGCCTCTCAACACTGTGTGCTCCTTAAAGTTGTTCTGTTCCCTCAGTTTGTTAATGAAAATCTGTTAATATTGAGATTGACAGATATTTTGATTCAATCTCATCCTCATGGTTCAAGATAGCAGGAGCTGAGAACATGAGCCTCATGAGCAGAAGGAACGATTAACTGCAAGGAGACAAATTGAAAATCAATGGAAAATCCATCCTGATAGAGGTGCACTGATAAAAAAAGGCTGAGTCATCATCAGGTCTCCCACATCACCACTTAAGGAATATAACACAATAAATTGAATCATCTGGGGGGGGTTTTGTTTGTAGTTCCTGTCCGTGAAGTCAACATTGAGCAGGTGGGGAACAGGATCACCTGCAGCTCAGAGGGGATCTACCCTGAGCCTGAGCTCACCTGGTCCACCAGCCCTCCATCAGCTCTGAATCCACCTGACACACCCAAAGCCAACCAGAATGAACAGCATCTCTTCAGCATCAGCAGCTCTCTGACTGTTTCGCACAAGGTCAGTAATCTGGTCTACAGATGCACCGTCAGCGCTGGCGGAAGCAAGAGGACGGCAACTCTGCTTGAGCCAAGTAAGTATCTCCATGTTGAACGTTAATTAGTCAATCAGACCACCTTAACCAGCTGATGTAAGGTGGTCATGGTGGATTCAGCTCAGGATTAATTCACATAAAATACCTGATATCGTATTATTTGTAATTTCAGAGTCTATCAGGGGTTCACAGGCTGAAACAACAATCCCCTGCACTTCCACAAACACAACCTGGAAAGGCCTCATCTGGACTTTCAACCACAATCAGATCATCCTAAACTGGACCGGGACTGACCTCTCCTACACAGTCTCAGACGGGTGGAAGCAGCAGGTGGAGGATGTGTCTGAGACAGGCGACCTCATACTAAAAGATCTATCTTTGAATCAAATGGGAACGTACACGTGCAAACACAGAACAGAAGAGGAGACAGTTGTCCAAAACACCATTCTGGAGAATGAAGGTCCAGATAAGATCGGTCTAAACCTGAACTGTTATTATCTGTCACATCTGTTTTAATATTTGCCATCAAGGTTCAGATTGCACCTTGATGCTGCTGTGTTTTTCATTTGCTCATAAGAGAAGTTTAATTAATGGAAAAATAAAGCTGTCACATTGGATCTTCTCTACACGAAGATCAAGAAATCCTGAAGATGGTGTTACTTTGATATTAAAAGAAAATAAAAATAATATTAATGCTATGAGTTAAACTACTCTTTGCCTTTGTTTATCGTGTTTTGCCTCGTTTTTTGGCAAAGTAAAGAGAGTCTCTAACCACAACAAAAATATACAAAATGAACAATTATGCTTTTTCCATTTTATGGTGGCATTGACCAGCATTGAGATGCATCACAACCTGACTAATGTGACAAGAGCAAAATCCTAAATTTATTACCAGGCGCTGTATTATTTAGAAAATGATATCATTCATTGATTTTTAATACTATATTCATTTTTCATCTTCTAATATAACAATCGCTGTCAAGACTGTTTTTTTTAAGATGCTCCTAGTAGAAAGATTGTTGACAGTTTTTTTTATTTTTCAATTTCAGGCCCTCAAACAGCCATTATAGCTGGAGTGACTGTTGCTGTGGTTGTTTTGGTTGCTGCTGTTTTAGTGGGATTTTACATTAGGAAAAAAAAAACAGTGCTTTAAGGTAAATAATGATGATTCTGCCTCCACTTATTAATCTGTTTTCTGTGAGCTGTTGCTGACTAACGATCATGTCTTTTAAATTCAGAAAAGAAAGAGTAACAAAGAGGGAGAAAACACATCAGCAGCTGTTCCCTTAAGTAAGTGTGCTATTTGTTTTGCACCAAATTACTGCCAAATCATCTGTTGTCAAGTGTATTTTACATTTTTTCCCCAGTCATTTTGCAGTGCATCACATCCTGAAATCCAATGAGTTTATCCATGATGGATCCATGGAACATTTTGTTTTTCTCAGTTAAAAGTTGAATGGATTAAGTGCTGCCTCAGCTAAAAAAAAGATGCCTTACATCTGAGAGCACAGTGAGTTTGAGAAGAAGCAAAGCAGGACGTAACGCAGGATATGAATGTGTATAAGTGAATCACGTGGATGAAACAAAAATGTTACCAAAAAAAAAAGCTCACATGTGTGTGACTGTGATGTGTTTCAGGACTAAAATCTGTTTATTTTTGTTTGCAGGGGAAAAAAATAACAGTGAGAAACAAACATCTGGTGAGGGAGACAAGTCGTCCTACAGCATGAAAACATTCAGACCTGTTGATACTGAAGACAGGCAGTTTGTCCCTGAAGAGTCGGACTGTAAAACATGAACGTGTCTCCCATGTGGATGAACTGATGTTGAACAGAAGTCCGAGCTGTACATGAGCTGAAGCCAAATGGACGTCTCCACTGGAGCTGAAGGATCAAACGAGAACTGAATTAAATCATACTTGGTGCTTTTATGTGTGGAAGGAATTTCTTTGTTGTCTCTTCTCCGTCAGAAACTTAACAGGAGTTAAAACAAAACAAAAAAACAAAACAAAACAGAGCAGCTGAAACTGGTGGTGGCATAGTTACTTCTTCTCTTTCTTTTATCTTGACTGTGGGAGACCGGGGCCTATGAAGGACAGCACACTGTTCCTCCTACCTCATGTCCTCCAAACCAGGTGAAAATGATGAAGAAGAAGTGATCAAAACAAAGACCTCAGACAGATAAAGTGACTCACACAGAGCCTGAGAAGTAGTCTGTTCTGGTTTGTCAGTAAAAAGTGCAAGTCAGATAAGCTGATGGAAAACTCAGGGAGACTAAATGTGTGAGTCCTGCACTTGTGTTTTTTTGTTTTTGTTTTTAACTGAAAAAAGCAAAAAATATTGAATGTTTTAAGACCTCAGAGTGAAGAATTAGGACAAAAATATCACTGTAATGTGTCAGCACTAAATTATTGCTGTTGTGACAGAGATTTAATGCACTATGTTTGTTTTAGAGACTTTAATGTGGTTTTAACTGTTGTTTAATTTCCTTGATGCACAGCAGGAATATGTGTACAGATCTCTCCGTGTGATTATTATTATTTTTATTATTATTGAACACATTCAGAAACCATCACTGACATTTGATTAAAACTGGAGCTCAAACAAACAATATTAACAGATGTGCTTCACATTCATAAATCTAAGATAATGTTAATTTAAATAAAACATTAAATAATAAAAATGAAAGCACAAAGACCAGATTATTGATTAAACATTGAAAATTAATTTGATCTTTTCTTTATGGTTCCTGGGAGAAATGGGGAGAAAATCAGATTCTGCTGGTGGACCAGCTGTTTAATGAAGACGTTTTTATCTACATACAATTTTCCAGTTACACAGAAAGAATCTGCCATAGTGATTAATGCTGTTTCATCGGCCACTTAAATGCTCTTTAAAAATACAGGTGGACCTCTAAAAAATGGAAAATATGTTTCTCACATCCTCCTTAAATTAATGATAGAAATAGAAATTCTGGCGAGACTTCAGCAGATTTATCATGGAGACTTTGCTCAAATGGAGGAGAATGTGGTACATTTGTTTGTTTTTAGGAAGCAAAGAGAAGAAGGACAGTTTTTATTATAATGAACGTATTAAATCTCCCAGCAAAATTTTACATTCATAAATGTACATTTAGAAACAAAAAGCTCAGTTTGTGTTTTTCCCTTAGAATGTTTTGCAATACATAAAACAAATTTGTAACTCTAGTAACAAAAGGGTTATTTTAAAAACAAAAACAGAAAATCAATACATGTGTTTCTTTGAAAGCACAAATGTAAGGCACCCTGGTTGTTCTGATACTGTTGTTTTCTTTGTTTCTTTTTCTAACAAAGCTTAGAAAAAAAAACCAAACAAACCACAACAGTGTCTCCACACCTACAGTCTCATGTTTGTGCACCAAAAGTGAAAATACAGCACCACCCAGTGTCCAGTCCTGATTCTGCAGGCCGCTAGAGATCCATGGAGTCACACGATTAATTGTAAACTGAGAGGAGGAGCAACACACAACAGTTACATGAGAAAAAGGGAAAGTATTCAATCAGTCAGTGTTTTTGTTCAGACGCCATTTCGATCGACGGAGCAGAAGGATGAAAACTGAAGGATGACAGGGTAGGCAGGGTGAGTGTTAATCCAACTTTTTATTATTTTACTGTCAAAGTCTGTGAGTCAGTTTTCTTTCTGTGGACTGTAGAGGAAAGAAATGTTAGAATGAACTCAACAGTTTGATTCATCTGTGGACACAAAGTTGTGATTGGATAAATAAAACACATGAAACCTGCAGAAACTCAAGAAATCAATAAAAGATATGAAGAAAACTGAGAACTGACTGGATTCATAATACTAAACAATACTGTGTGTCTTTGTGTGTTTGAGCGACACTTTGTTACTTCCTGATCTCTCAGTTTTGTGTGACTCTTGAACGTTTCCTGTTTCTTGATTCTTGTGCTCTGAGCTCACAGTCAGTGTTTCTGTTTTGCCTCTCAGGCTGACTGAAGAACACAAGCTGAGTGTTTATGTGGAGGAAGAGGAGGACAGAGCAGAGTCAGCAGTGTCCACCTGTCTGTCTATGAAGAGTGACCAGTCCAAAGGTCTTCCCCCAGAATTCAGTAATGAACCTGGACCCTCAAACACAAAGTAAGAGAACTGCTACTAACTCATTTATACAATTCATTTTCAGTTACCTCTGACAATACTGATTTTGTGTTTATAAATAAAAAATTTAATAAATGTGAAATCAAATTTGTGACTCAAAGAGAGATCACTGGTTCCATCTTCCTCTCAGTATCTGTGCCCGCAGTCAGTCGCCCAGAAAAGCTGTAATCTAATCGGAGAGGATGAAAACAAACTTAAAACCTCCTAATAATCAACAGCAGTTTGTGCATTTAGAGCTTTCTAAATGTTTTTGATCAGATAATTGATCAAGGATTCATGTGATGTGATTAAAAACATGTTGTTATTTTTTCAGAGTTCAGTTCAGAAGATGGAGAGCAGAGTTTGCAGTGTCCAGCCGCCTGTCTATGAAGAGTGACTGGTCCAATGAACGTCCTATAAACTTCAGTAATGAACCTGGACCCTCAGATACAAAGTAAGAAAACTGCTGCTTACTCAATCATATAACTCATTTTCAGTTTCCTCTGCCAGTGTTGACTTTGTGTTTTGTCAAAGAAAATCATCAAGGTCCAGTTTAGAGTTTGCTGTGATTGTGTGAGCTTTATTAAAGTATGTCATCAAAGTGGTTAACTGACTTACAGAGAGCCCATCTGTGTGTGTTAGCTGACCCTGAGCAAAGAAATGCAAGCATTTATTTGCAGTAAAACAGGTAATGTTGAGCAAAAGGGTCAAAACAAAAAGGGAGATGAAGGAACAGAAGTATGAGGGGGCATCTACTTGATCAGGCCAAGGAAACCAACAAATAACAAAAGACAGGATGGAGCATTTACATTCAAACATGCAAAAGTGAGATGATCATGGGGTCAGATTGGGAGGGGGCAGGAAATAGAAATAGTTAGCATGAAATGATAGAAGGTTGAAGACCCCTAGACATCATTTGATTACATGAAGATCAAAGGTTCTCATCAGTAAGGGATAAAAGTTTCTGAATTAGACTCGATTTCAACACACTTCTTCATCAGTTTCTACATTAGAATTTCTACTCAAGTGTGATTTTTAATTTACATTTGTGCCCTTAAGAGAAATCATTCATTCCATCTTCCTCTTAGTGAGTAATGAATGTGACAATCTGAACATTAATCCAATCACCTTCTAGCTTTTTGATTTTGGAAACCAGCTGCCCCTTTCAAACACTGTCTGTGGGCTGTGAAATAGTTGGCATGAAATGATAGAAGAAATGTTATCTTATGGACACTGAATTCTTGTCATTTTAGTAAAGACACTGTGTTACTTCCAGACCTCAGCCTTGTGTGACTCTTCAATGTATTATTATATAAATTACACTCATTTTACTCATTTTACACATATTCATATTGCTTGGATGCATTTTTGTGTCAGTTAGTCAGCCTTGTCAGTCTTTGAATATTTTTGCCCTCCTGAGAAAATCCCTCATGATCTGAGCTCCACAGGATCTTTGAAGCAAGATGCTGCCATTTTCCAAAAGGAATTGATTGATCTGATTGATCAGTAGACGGTACTTTTATACCTTAAGAGAAATCATTCATCAATCTCTTATCTCAACCTACTTCAGTTTAGCTGTTCAACAGAAGTTACCAAGGAGATTTACCCCAATAGTAAGTGATCCACTTTAATGAGACTAAAAAAAACCCCAGAGTTAAAGCTGAAGTTGTAAATCCTGTTTCAGAGTTCAGACCTCAGATGTCAGTCTTGTGTGACTCTTGAATGTTTCCTTTTTCTTGATTCTTGTGCTCTGAGCTCACAGTCAGTGTTTCTGTTTTGCCTCTCAGACTGACTGAAGAACACAAGATGAGTGTTTATGTGGGGGAAGAGGAGGACAGAGCAGAGTCTGCAGTGTCCAGCCATCTGTCTATGAAGAGTGACCGGTCCAAAGGTCTTCCCCCAGAATTCAGTAATGAACCTGGACCCTCAAACACAAAGTAAGAGAACTGCTACTAACTCATTTATACAACTCATTTTCAGTTACCTCTGACAATATTGTGTCAGTAGATAAAAAAATTAATAGATGTGAAATCAAATTTGTGACTCAAAGAGAGATCACTGGTTCCATCTTCCTCTCAGTATCTGTGTCAGCTATCAGTCACTTAGAAAGTATAATTATCAACAGCAGCAGCAGTTTGTGTATTTAGAGCTTCCTAAATGTCTTTGATCAGAGAATTGATCAAGGATTTATGTGATGTGATTAAAAACATTTTGGTGTTTGCAGAGTTCAGTTCAAGAGACGGAGAAAAGAGTCTCCAGTGTCCAGCCGTCTGTCCACAAAGAGTGACAGGTCCATTGGTCCTCCTCCAGACTTCAGTAATGAACCTGGACCCTCAGACACAAAGTAAGAAAACTGCTGCTTACTAAATTATATGACTAATAATCAGTTACCGGTGTCATTTTTGATTTTGTGCTTGTACACAAGAATTTCTACTAAAAAATAATTTCTACATAAAATTTTTCACACCTGAGAAATCACCTGTTCCATTAGTGACTCCTCTTCCTTGTTCAACACCGGCAGACTGAAGAGACCAATCAGACACTTCTCTCAGGTTCATCTATTTTCATATGATAACAGGATAAATTATGGTTGTCATAGGAAAAGAAACTTTGTTGTCCCGTGATAACGCATGCATTTATCCCATTATCACAAGATAACAGAATGAAAAAAGATTATTAGTGATCAAGGTTGCTCTCAACCTCCCAAAGGTTTACAGACTTAGATAGATAGATAGATAGATAGATAGATAGATAGATAGATAGATAGATAGATAGATAGATAGATAGATAGATA
>JAPZDZ010033392.1:0-12416 GCA_029783805.1 Acanthurus tennentii
TAATGATACGAGTAACACTACCAATAATAGTTATAATGCTAGCAATAATAATGATAACAATGAAAATATCAGTTGCTGTAAGAGTTGTTACAAGAGTTGTTAGCAAAGTACTGATTTTATGCCATAGTCAAAGTAAAAACTGGGCATAAAGAGTCACTTAGTTGCATGCAACAGAGTAAATGAAATCATTACTATCTACGCTGCAGCTGATTCTGACATAGTGTAGTCAAAGCTGGTAGATACTGCGGTGAAACAGAGCAGAGCTCAGCCTGAGGAAACACGGACAATGTTGAGCTGAGCCCGACAAGCTTCGTCTCAGTGTAACACATCTGACACATCTGTGCATAAGAGAACAACGGGGCACTTTCTCTGGTTCCACCTGTAGGACAAATACATCTCAATACAGAATACAATTTTTGTCTGACTAGTCTTAAGAAGTTAATAATAGAGCTGTATTCTTGTTTATTTCACCCTATTTTGGTGAAATATTTTGGTCACCCTTCTTGCTCATTATGTGTCTTCTCCTGGCCTCCTCCTCCTGCAGGATCCACAGCCCCTCCCTTACCTGCAACACTGTGATCCTTACACCTTCAACATTAACCTGTTTGTGTCACTGAAAGGTACAGTACAAAACGTGATTATCATTTAATTAGTTGTAATGGCTTCACTGTTTATTGTCATGCTAGAGTTCAGCAATAGCGTAAATGCTGTAGACCATGATGGACTTTCATCAGTGCAACATGAGGCATGCATGATGAGTCTTGCTGTATGTAGGTCAGGTCCACCTGGTCAGTCAATTAGTACATGATGTAAAACACATTAAAACACATTACCAACAGGCCAGGTCATTACAAACCCACTAAGGCATTATTGTTCCACTGACATGTTCTAATAGACATACTAATGTATATAGATTCAAATGTTAGCTTATATGCTGAAGATAGACCTATTGATTCAAAAGGACCTCATGAGGCACAGAAACCAGGTTCTTTATTAAAGCCATAAGGGAATTTTTTAGAATTTGATCCAAACTTACCTCGATGAATGGGAATCTTAATGTCAGAGCCACAGAGGAGAGAGACTGCCTTCTACAAAGGGTCTTGCAAGAGCTGACTGAGAATCAGTTCAAGCACTTTTGTGTTCTTTGACTCTGGATTGCACTTTTCTACATATGAATTCCACATTTGATTCATGCAAGAAGAGCTGCATTTAATCACTTTTTTTCCAATTTGGTACTCTTATTTTTGTCTCAGAGCTGGTAACCCTAAAACACACATTAACAAACAGCATACACACTGCGTGTCCTAGCAGGAAAAGAGTTGAGATAATCCATGGTGAGGTGCAATCATTGAACTATTTTAGAAGTCAAAAATGTAAAAAACTGTGAGTTCCTATAGGAACTTATATGTGTGCATATGTGCAGAACTTCAGTTAAGGTTCCTTTTTACTTCCACCGTAACTGATTGATACATGTCAGATTGTAAAAGCTTTAATTCAGCTTATGTTATATCTCCCTGTTGTGTGTCAAGAGACTGTAGTACTTCATAAAGTGTGTGCTTCAGTGTATGAAACTTTGCTGTGTTCTGTGTGCTTTCAAGGACAGGGAATGGCGAAGGGGAAAACCATCTGCGAGTCAAACTTCAAGGTAAGGACCTTGTGTGCTGAGCCACATGCACCATAACACCCTGCATCCCACATAGAGGCTCTTCAGAATTATGCAGACCAGTTACATAGTTTTTGGTACTATGATATAATCTGACTTGGGTTTTGTGATGGTCTTCAAGTTTCTGCCAGTGATTCTGTCAGTTTTTATTTTCATTATTTCACTTAAAATTAACCTCTGTCAAGCCTGTATGGCCATACAGCTACAGCAGTTAGCAACTGAAAACAAGGAAGACAATTTAGTGAGCAAACATTAATACAATCACAGATAAAATATACAGAAGGATACATATATTATTTTATTATCTAAAATAATGAAAAGACAGAGAAGTATGATTCACTTAAATGAGGCAGGACAGTACTTTGCAGAGCCTTGACTGATAGGACGATACAGAGGTTTGTGGAACTGAATTATTTAAAAAAGGCTGTAACAAGCAGTTATGTTCATTATCAAATAATCTGCTGATTGATTTGCATTTAATAAGTTAATGCCTTGTCTGTTTTTTTACTTTCCTTGCCACATCAATAGTTTTACTCGAGTCAGTAATTCTGTTCTTTCATTTCTCTGTGTCTCTAGTACATGTACTGGACCATGAAGCAGCAGCTCACCCATCACACAGTCAATGGCTGCAACGTCAGACCAGGAGACCTGCTGGCCTCTGGTACCATCAGTGGACCTGTGAGTGTCAGCATGCACAGTTTACTCAGAAACAGATAAATGCTTTTATTTTTTTGTTTTAAATTTTGTACCTGCGTATGTGATGACTTAGTGTGTATTTTAAGTTACAAAGGGACTTAAGTTTAAGTCAGGATCAACATTTTGTACCTACAATATTAACTGAATATCTTGTATTGATATGTAAAAAATTAAATTGTGGATTTTCTTTTCCTCTTGTCTCTTCTTTAAGCTATTTAATTATTCTAAAAATGTACTGTATAACCAGTGAATTGTGCATTTTAGACCCTTTAATATCTTACCATCACTGTCTCTTTAAACCCTCTTTCCCTCTGCTTTCCAGCTACTACATACTTGGCAAGCTTTGTTTTTTTATGTCTTACACTCCATGGACTTTGACCTTGTAACACAATGAATAAATGACCCTTGCCTTTAACCAGTAGTGTGCCATCTGACCATTTAAAAAATGCTTTAATCAAATTATAATGTCCAACAGATTATTTTAAAGTAGCAAGAATGCTGATTTACCTCTCTGTCTCGTGTTGCATGTTTGTAGCATGTATTGCTTATACTGTTTGCGGTTTTACCACATCCCAACAGAATCCAGAGAGTTTTGGCTCTATGCTGGAGCTGTCATGGAGGGGATCCAAGAACATCGATCTGGGAGGTGGAGAAACCAGAACCTTCCTGAACGATGGAGATGAAGTCACCATCACAGGTTACACTGTAGCTTTAGCACAGATCTCTGGAAATTTCACTTTTTAACATTTTTATTTTAAATTGGCTTTTAAATGATCACTAAAGAAAACCCTTTTATTGTTTGCAGGTTGTTCAGCAAATTTTTTTTTCATTATTGATAATTTAATATACTTGCTTTAAAAACTGTACAAATGATATTGTGCAGTAAAAAGGAGGTATGGGAAATTATTAAATAATTTACCCCAAAAAATCTTATATTACATATATAAATAATTTTAACGTGAATTTACTTGACTAAAAAAATTAATTTTGAAAATTGTAGTACTGCTAAAAGTAAGAGGAGTTAAAATGTACTTTTAAGCAAACTTAAGTTATAATTGTAACAGGGATGGGGGTTCAGACCAAATGTTTTAAATGATACAGTATAAAAGGCCAATTAGAAACCATCTTCAGGCTACAAACAAAGAAAAAAAAATGAGTTGAACTTACATAAAGATGTCACACATTGGAACAACACCATGTCATCTCAGGGTGTGAACTGTACCTTCAAGCTGTTATGTTCAATCAACGATTAATTCTATTTCTAATGTGAGGAGCTTTGCAGCTTGTGTATACAACTAATTCTAAATTCTAAATACCCAACCACCTCTTGGTGTATCCTTGATAAAAATGTATCAGAAAAGAGGACCAAACTCAAACAATAAAAATTAAATACATAAGCTAAAATAAATAAATAAATATATAAATAATGTGTAAATTGCTTGCCTGGTGAGATAATACCAAAAACAGTATCAGGTACTAAAAATTGTCTATATTTTTTTGACAGTGGCAATTATAATGAACGCTAATATGCTTCCTTTGTTTCATTCTCATACATCAGACCTAACAAATACAGTACTTACTTTTTAACAAACACTCAGCTAAACACAACTACACAAAAAACCTGCAACTTTATTTTAGTTAGGAGAGTAAATGTAATTTGTTGTTTTCACTGCAGGTATAAAAGCATAAAAGTCTTTCTGATACTTAGATCCATTTTTACCTATCTTATCTACTTGTGCTCTCTGGAAAATGCTTTACTTGAGTTTGGGTTGTCTGCTTTTTGGTGTATACACATACATACAAATACATACACACATTACATAGTTACATCATGGCTCAACAAAATACATACTGGAAAAGTCCTATTCCAAATGTCCTTTTCTAAAATGTCCAATCTTTTCCTCTGTTTAGGTTACTGTGAAGGAGATGGATACAGGGTGGGCTTTGGACCCTGTAAGGGAACCATTCTTCCTGCTCTGCAACACTGAACACACCTTCTGTTACATACTGTTTATGTGGGCATCCTTCTGTGGAGCATAATTAACTGGAGACACAAGATTACACCCCCATGTTATCTCAGCCCACTTGGACTCCATGAATGATGGGAAACCTCAGAGAGTATCTCACAGTCACGTCTCTCAGATCTCTGGAGACTCGTACAGTTTTGTCTTCTTATTACTTAAATCCTTTAATATTCATCCAACAGAGAGATTCTCACACATCAGTGTTCCTGCTGTATGGAAATCAGTATTATTGATTTTTTATGTGTATTGTCTCCTAATTTGTAAAAAAAAAAGAAATCATCCAATTTCATCAAAAATCTTGTAGAGTTTGTGTCTTTTGTTTCTCCGTGGACTCACTGAGCCCATAAGATGTCAAGGGTCTTTAATTACAGGTACATTCAGAATTTTTCTCTGAAGTAACTTATTCATTTAGTATAGTTCATAGTAGTAGTTCATAGTTTAATGTCAAATTGTTCTAATATTTCTTTTTTTTTTTTAATTTTGCCCAATTTTTGGGTGTAAAAATTATAAAATGTGCTTTGTAATAGAAATTGTTAAAGAAGTTTATTCCTAAAATATTCCTAAATAAAAGGAGCTTTACAGTTCTTAAAATGAAAAGTAACCTACAAGAATGACTCAAATGTTCACACTACAAAGTAAAAGAATACATGTTGCAGTAAAGACTTTTTTAGGGCAGCTTTTTCTTATCAAAACTAAGGGTCCCATTTAAATGTCAATATCATTTAATATAAATGTAATGTGCCAATGATGTTCTGGAGAGTTAACCTGCTGCTGAGCCTTCCTGCCTTGTGCACATCAAATGACAATTTCTAAAGATTCAAGTCAGGAGGCTTTTAATTCCTCCTCTGTAAAGGTTGGCAAAAGCCTCGCTTAAGAATTCTGCAAAGTTACTAGGTAGGATGTCACCAAACATTTAAACCACAGTTTATATTTTGACTCAACACCTCGTACTGTAAATGACCTGCTTAGAAAATTTTTTACTTACCATCCCATTTTTTTCTTGCCCTCACCTCTAATAGAAAGAATGTGTTAATAAAATATTTGTTAATAAAACTGAGTATTGAAAGACTAATTAAAACTTTAAGCTAGAGTTAAAAAAAAGAAAGATTTAAGATATAAATTTTGCTGTCTCCTTAATATTCTCTACTGACCCATGGCATTTTGCCTAATTGCCTGAATAGAATAAACCACTTGCTCAGAAAAGCAAAGGGTGAGCTAGACAGATTCAAGAGGAGAGAATTACACATCAAGAGTAAATTATCAAATGCCATCTAAAACCCCTCCTTCACTGCTTCACAGAGCTTAGGCCTTCAAAGCTCTGTCTGAGGCCTTCATCAACCTCGAGTGCATCTGAAATCAGTGATTACTGTGAAACCTTAGTGCATTTGTGAGTCGTAAAAATCAGGACGTAGGTAGAAGGAACTATTGGGCTTAGGACTGAGTGCACACACACAGAGGTGTGAAGAGAGGACAGAATAATTTGAGAAAGGAATTAATGAATAGTTTTTTTCTTGTCCCTGTAAGTAATTTGCTGTCAGTTGGAAAAATACAGAAACATACCGGCCTCCTCTTTCAAGACAACAAACCAAAAAACTGAAAATACCTTTTAAAAGTGAAAGATCACTCAGGCTGCTGTAATTATGCAGATGCAAACCAACAGGCTGACCTGTGTTTAAATAGATGAGATGTGATGAATAAATAATCAGTGACGATAAAAACCATCTCTACTGCCAGTAACAGTTGATCAAACTGTTTTTACTGTGGCAGCTCTAACTGTTCAGATCTTTCACACTGTCTCTCTGGCTCTTTGCATTAGAGATACAGATGTGTTGTAATGCACCGATGGACCTGAAAGAACTTACAACTAACTTACAGTGATCAAGACAGTAAATGTAAATGTTATTACAGCTTTCACTCAGTGAGTTGACAGCTGTGCATGTGTTTTGCTTTTTTGCATGTGTGTCTGAGTAGATAAGGAACTTTGCATGTTCTCTACTACTTGTTGGTCTCTGAGGTTTGAAGGGACGACTATGTCCTGCTGTAGCCCCAGGGAGTCCAGAAACATCTGGAGCCACAGAGAGACCATCAGTTCAATGAACATCAAAGTTACAACAGTGACGCAACTGGGATTGAAGCCCATAATGCTAATCTGACTGTCAGGAATAATGATAATAAAGATAAATTATGTAAAAAGAGTTTCTTACTAAAGGAAAAACTGTCTGAGACTTGTAGCCTTATTTTTTTTATAAAAATATTTTTTTAAAAAAAGTCATAACGAGACAGATCATACAGCAATGTTGACATGTTGGTCTCTGAAGGAGACCAGGTGGATATAAGGCGGTTTGCTTATTTCTGAATTTTAGCTGGTAACAGACTTTTGTTCTGTTTTGACCTCACTCACTGCTCCCTGGAGACTCCTCTTTGCTTGCTGATTCATGCTCCTTAGAGCATAAAAAAGAGTTTTTGGAGTGGAGAAACAAAACAACTTCTGGTTCAAAGGCTGAGGATTGAAAAATTATTAATAAGGGGAATTTGGATTTTACCCCTGGTTGTTCATTCCACAGCTGCTTTGCCTTTTCTGGCTGATCACCTGGTTTTTACTCTTTTTAGGCTTTTATACACCAGACATCTATTGTCAGGTGAACAAATGTCAGGCAGAAGGAAGGAACCCTCTGCTTTTTGATGCTCTGTTTTTCTCCAGTAAAGGAATTGTTTTTGGGTCGGGTGGTGAATACTTGACTTTTGGCTCTAAGAGGAGCTAATTTGCTGTGAATTTTTACAATTAACATGTCCCATCCATCCATCCATTTTCTATCCATTTTACCGCCTAATCCTTTTCAGGGTCTCGGGGGGGGGGGGGCTGGAGCCTATCCCTGCTGACTTAGGGCAAAGGCAGGGGACATCCCAGGCGCCCTAACTGGGACGCGAACCAGGGACATTCTAGCTGTGAGGCACCGCTGCTAACCACTGAGCCACCGTGCAGCCCAATTTACAGGTCTGATTGTGTAAATAAATTGGTGATTTTTGTTATTTATTTACACATAAATTCTGATTGATTAAAAAATGAATTGAAATAAAAATATAAATCAATATTACCATGAATTTGACAAAACCAGACAATGCATGGTCACTAAAAAATGTGCAGTCGTGTATTTATATCTATTAGAAGTTTTTTATGTGTTCTAATCTGTTTTTTTTTTGTAAAACATTTTTACTATATTCAACTTCTTTTTTCTGCCCTTGGTCTTTATGTGGAATAGTATCATCAATTGTCATGTGAGATGAAGTAATTTAAGCATGATGCATCTGCTTTTTTTATTTACAACTCATTTCTCTTATGAACTCATCTCTGGTGTTACATATTCTTCAGACACACATAGAAAGCCTGACAGATGATCAGCATTTTGTATCTGTTAGATTAAAACGTGCAGCTTTGTTTTCCCTCTGTGTTAGATTTCATTTTCACAGCTGTTCCTGAACCAGAGTCTGCCACACATCCTCCTCTGCAGCACTCCTGTTTCACAGCACAGCAGGCTGTTTTGATGGCAACATGCAGCCTGATGTTGTGGATGTTAATGTTAATACTTTGTTTTGGAGTGTATGCTCATCAACAAAACACAAAAAAAGAAATTCAATAAACAAACAAAGTGACACGCTGGGTTATTCAACTTCAACTTCAGCCATTGCAGGTAAAGTACAGAAGCAAGCTTTGACAACAGAAGTACAAGCATGACACTGTGCCAGTGGTTGCAAATGCAGAATGCTGATCAGCCGATCTGTCATATGATTTGGTGTAACACAGCTCTGTATCAGAACTGACTCAAATTTGATTCTCTTTGCCACTTCATGTGACTTAAGCCCAGTAGCTAACTATCAAAAATCATGTAAATACAAGCAAGGAGCAATGGAGTTAAATAGAAATCTGATAACTTAAATGCAACACTTTCTAAAGACATACTATATTATATCATCAGTATTTCATTAAGAGGTCTATAAAAATGGGCTCTCCAGAGTCTGTCCCCTGTGGTAAAGGCTGCTGAAGGCTGCTGAGGGTACACTGAAATTACCCATTGTTCTAAAATAAAATCAAGGACATATTTGAATATCTTTGAACAGAAACAGATTGCCATCTCCCTCCATAAACAACCACCTTATGTCACATTAACAAAGTACCATACTTGTCCTACATGATAACAACTTAGCCATTTCCAGTCAGAGATTAAGTATAAAGATCATAAAAGGAGGGTGAAAAGGTAAGAACTCTAAAAATGCTTCGAGTACTGCAGCCCAGCATCCAGCTGGCTATCGATGGTGTCCACTTATTTGTGGACACAAAATTCTAGTGTGGCTCATGTGGCTCGCTCTCCAAGGGCAGATCTGCTGATGCAAGAGCAACTTAAACACGCCTAATTACCAAGTATTGATTTTCATTAATTACAGCAGAAGGCCTGTGGCAGTCAGTGAACCAGTGGCAGTTCTAGGGTCAGGAGTGATCAGGGGATTAGTCCAGAAATCTTTAGATAAGACTGGAGTATTATTATTATTATTATTATTATTATTATTATTATTATTATTATTATAGGTAAGTCACTGTCACTGAATGATCTGTAAAAAACTATTGTTCTATTTCTACCATGTGACACTCTGGGCACAGTAGCAACTGTAACATTGTGTAGTTAAGGGTTTATATTTTATGATGTGTCTGTGTGACGCATGATGGCTGGTAGCACTTATACTACTTTATATACATAATGTTTGTTTTTCTGTGTCTGCATCCTGTGCGGCATATGTTAACTCTGTTCAGAAGGTGCTATCAATAATGTTTATTTACTTGCACCCCTTACTATAATACCAAGTAAGTTGTCAGTTAGAGGAAACCCCATTGAAAGTTTCCACAGCATAGTTCTGAGTAAATGTGCTTGTCCAACGTTGCCTTTACTTTAGTTGTCTCATTTCAGCAGCCTGACTGCCGGGGCGTGTAAACTGGTCATTGAGTACTCCCAACCTGTGCTTCAGTGACAGGGGATGAGCCACAAGACTACACAGAGGACAGGAAGGTCTCTGTTTTTCATTCCATCAGCACTTCACTGTAGCCATCCCTTTCAAAACACATTGTTTTCTATGCAGCTATGATCTGTGCCACCCCAGCGCAGCCTATGCAGTGAAATGTGAAAAACCCACTGAAGAATCCTCAGGTGCATCTACAGCCTCACTGTCAGGTTCACTTAAAAACAGGAAAAGGTTCTGAAAGCAGTCTAGATAGAAAACAAAATCTATTTACTCCTGCTGCTTGTTTACCAAAGGAAATTGACAAGGTCGAGTGGGAAAACAGCTCTAACTGAGAGCCAGCATTAAAGTGAAGCTGACCTTTACTTTTAGAATAAAATGTAAGTAAGTTATTATTGAATACATTAACCAGAAGCCGGAACGTGTCATTGTGTGATTGTGTAAATGTGCTCTCAGTCCAGAGTGCCTAACGTTTTCATTGGAATGAAATGAGAAGAGGGGAAATAGAACTTCTTATAGCGTTGTAGTATACTATGCTATGGCCTTGTATAATTTAACACTTTTTCTCTATTAGTATTTTCTAACTATGTCCTGATTTGACCTGAAACATCTGTTTGCTAACTTGTTTTGCAACATACTATAGCCTTGGATGAGAAAGAAGATGTTTTGCAGCGCTGAGACCTTGTCTTGTTATCAGGAGTTGGGAACCTTCAAATGTAGAGTTTATTAATTAAAGGGTACCACCTGTTTAGAGCTGTATTTCTTGAAGGACGATGCCTTAGCCAGGCCTATAAAAGTGAAATGTTTGAACTAAACGTCAGAGTTTCACATTGGCTTTGAAGCTCTCTCAGGCAAACCGGGATGCCTGATTGATACTGTACTTCTTTGTAATAAACTTCTTTATATGCAATCAAGTCAGTGTCAGCTGAGATTCCTTCATCAGCATCTTCACAGCACCACTACTAGAAGATACCACAGCGTCACCCCTGAATGTAATTTGCAATCCAAGCAAACTACCTCACCAGTTTGACTAAAGTAACTTGTGGTGTATGGTCTGCCAAGAAACTGACAGAATTCTGTAGAGAAGTGAGGGACAGTGGAAATTGATGCTTGTGCGGTGTTCTCAGCCTGATTAGTCAAGTCTGTGATGGAGAATGGACCACTCCCTGGAAAACAGCTGGCAGATTATTAACCAGTGGAGGCAGTTCATTTTCTAACCAGGCTGATAGACTGTGAAAATTAGGCTTTCATTGAACAAAGACTTATTTCCACATGTGGTTTGCACTTAAAACTGGGAGCCTTTTGTTCAGTTAGTTCTAATGAAAAAACTTCTAAAGAAACTTTATTAAAGTTTTTTCTATTTCAATTTTCTCATATTTTGCCTCACTCCCTTCTACTGTGCATACCAGAGACTGATGATATACCTCATCATTTTCATTCCTCATTTCATGATGGGTGATGTAGTAACTACTAAAAATGATAAGTAGATATGGGCTGAGAAAAGGAAAGGAATATTGAAATTTGTGTTTTGCCTGAAGGTATGTAGTAAGACTTTTTGGGAGCCAGGAAAAAAATCTTTCTTCATCTCAGATTTCCATTTCATTGCCACCTTCCTTTGCAATATTATTATCAGTTAAAATTAGATCAGCAAAAATTGGAAATATAGAAATGTTAAAATAATTTTATCAGCAGCATCAATAAGTTCTGTTTCCGACTCGGACCCGATATTTGGGAAATACAAGAGGAAGTTCTATATATGAAATACAGAGCTAAAGTCAGGAGCCGGTCAGCCCTACCTGTGATGATGGTATATTGTTTTACAATTGATGGAGCTAATCCTTTCCCTCCTGCTTCCAGTCTTTTTTCTAAGCTAAACATGTTCAGGACCTACAATATCTCAGTATTGCCCAGAGAAAAAACTAATAGTGATCTGAAATGCAATTAATTTATATGTGTCAAGAATTTAGCTCTGGATTGTGTGGACCCAAATGCACAATTTGGTTGAATCAGCAAAAACAGGTTTTATTACAAGCAATGGTCGGTACACACCTGCACTTCTCCATGTTAAATAATTTAATCTTATATAGAAATATATATATGTGTGAAGTCCATATATAAAAATATTAAATTATTTAACATGGAGAAGTGCAGGTGGCGCATTAAGCAGTCTCACAGCCTGAGGGAAAAACCTGCAATGCAGTCTGGTGGTACGGCAGCGGATACTTCTGTATCTTTTGCCTGACGGCAGCAAGGCAAACAGGCTGTGGCTGGGGTAGGTGTTGTCCTTTAGGATCCTTTTTGCTCTGCGCGGGAACCTCACCTCCCCAATATCACTGATGCTTGATAGATGGGTACCAATGATGCTTTGGGCAGTTTTAATTACTCGTTGCAGAGACTTCCTGTCCTGGGCCATGCACATCCCATGCCAGCTTGTGATGTTCCCATCAGGATGCTTTCAATTGCCTCTTTGTAAAAGTTAACAAGAACTTGGCATGGGAATTTTGCTTTCTTAGGTTTCCTTAAGAAGTACAGCTGTTTCTGAGCTTTTTTAACCACAGCAGAGATATGTGAAGTCCATGACAGGTTCTCTGTTATGTCGATTCCGAGGAACTTAAAACTGCTCACTTGCTCCACCTCAGCTCCGCTGATGTAAACGGGTCTGGGTGTCCTTGCCTCCTTTTTTCTAAAATCAACTATCAGCTCTTTGGTTTTCCGGCCAGTGATGGTGGTGTCATCTGCAAACTTCACAATAGAGTTCTCTCCATGTCAGGGGTTGCAGTCATGGGTGTACAACCTGAACGGGGGGGGGCTGAGCACACGGCCCTGGGGGGCTCCGGTGTTGAGCATTGGAGTGGAGGAGGAGAGACTGCTGATCCGAACTTACTGGGGTCTGTTTGTGAGGAAGTCCAGTATCCAGTTGCAGAGAGTGGTACTGATGCCCAGAGTGTCCAGTTTTCCAATCAGCTTCATGGGGGAGATTGTGTTGAAAGCTGAGCTGAAATCAACTAACAGCATTCTGATGTAGG
>JAPZDZ010033410.1:0-12415 GCA_029783805.1 Acanthurus tennentii
CTGTTTTTATTCATATTTATGTTCAAAAAACCTTTAGTTTTAGTGTGTTCAATAAATGTTTATCCTTTTCGGCCCGCAACCGAAAGTGTGCTTTGAGTTTTGGCCCCCTGTGCAATTGAGTTTGACACCACTGATCTTCATTCTCAGACCTCCACCACACAGACCCGGCGTAAGTGGGTTTGCTATCGTACACTTGTGGCAAAAATGACATTTTCGCCAGGTGTTTTATAGCAATGACACCTGTGCCACTGGCACATCGCGTTTGCACCGGGTGTACGATAGGGCCCCATGGTCCCTTAAACATGGCTGGAAAAAAAAATCAGCCATTGATGACATAATCATTATAAAGGGATATATCATCTTTAAGTTGGAAGAATTACAATTTATGTCAAATCTAAGTTATTCACCAGCACTTCTCCATCAGCAAACCAAACTGCTTTAATTTGATCTGCCATTAAATTATCCTGTACAAGTGGTTTAGATATTATCAGAGATGAATTTGCTTGGAGCTGGTCTGGAACTGGTTATCATCATTCTTAGATCTACTGAAGGAAATTTGTTACTCTTTTTGTCTTGTGTAGTTAATTTACTCCCTTTCCCGATTAAACTAAAAGATCCTATTAAGTCCTTAAATCTTGATCTTATTTTAACTGACACACCCCACATATTCTCTGTAGCAAATGCTTTCTGTAACAGTGTCAGTGATTGTTGTGAGGAGACTTTAAGACTCCTCAGAGTATACCACGTTTTCCTTAAAGATGATTTATAGACATTTTAATGAACAAGCCCTTTTACATGTTTTGTCAACAGTGACCTGGGTATTGTTTCACACATGGCTAATGTTGATCTGGAATATATTTAAGCCCACTCTCTAGGATGTATTTGATAATCAAGCCCCTTTTAGAAGATAAAGAATAATCTATTTTCTCTGACCTTGGACAGAGCGATGTGTCTTGGGCCAGGGCACAGTAAACAGTAACTCTTTGGACTTGACACTGTCTAGATCATTGGGAAATAAATGTGCAAAATTAATAAACATTTGAAATGTAACTACTATCTCACTATGACAAATTAAAATATGAATGTCACTTTCAACTGTGGTATATTATGCTATAGCCTTATATGGTTTAATGCTTCTCTATTAGTATTTTCTTACTATGTCCTGATTTGACCTGAAACATCTGTTTGCTAACTTGTTTTGCAACATACTATGGCCTTGGCTGAGGAAGAAGATGTGCAGCATTGAGGCCTTGTCTACTTGTCAACCCCTTGTCAACTTGTCAAATGTTGGGTCCAAGGAACAGACAGAGCGTTCAAATGTAGAGTATAAAAGGGTTCCACCTGTTCAGAGCTGTATTTCTTGAAGGACGATGCCTTAGCCAGGCCTATAAAAGTGAAATGTTTGAGATGTACGTCAGAGTTTCACATTGGCTTTGAAGCTCTCTCAGGCAAACCGGGATGCCTGATTGATACTGTACTTCTTTGTAATAAACTTCTTTATATGCAATCAAGTCAGTGTCAATGGAGATTTCTTCATCAGCATCTTCACAGCACCACTACTAGAAGATACTACACAAGTTTTGAAGTTAGTCAAATCCTCATGCTTAATTGTACCATGTAGCTTACCTGATCTTTTAAAAAAGAACCAGTGTTATCAAGACAGTAGTAGTCATATTTATTTCTGCTAGTTCGAAATCTTTGATGCCAGTAAATAAAAAACTCTGTGCTTGTTCTATGATGCACTGATCAACTGTTTACTTTTACTTCTATCTCTACTTCACAAATTTAAAAAAGCCATTTTGAACCTTAAATTGCAGCAAATCCTTTGGCCTTGATAAAATAGAAGCTTTCCTTTTAAAAACTACTTATACTAATGAAGAGCAATTTGCTGCTAATCTAAGTTTTCCCCCTGTTATTCGTAGTACCTCTAAATCAGGATTTATTTTATAACCCTTTATTAAAAGGAGAAGACCCTTCTTACTTGGACAAATTACTGTCCCATCTCTAGATAGTCTTTTCTGTCCAAAATATGTAAATCTTTTTTAAAATCTTTATTAAAACATTTTTACTGATAATAATGCTCTCAATGAATTTCAGACAGGCTGATTGTCCATCACCCCTACTCAGTACATAAACGTGACCTTTGAGATCTATTTAAAGCACCTCTCTTATTTTTTATTCTTTAAAATGTCTTAGATATTTGAATAAATATAGCTAAGATACCTTTTCACGCAGATGATACACTTATTTACATGGTTGCATGGTCACTGAATTTAGCTATAGAGCTCTTGCAGGATGTTTCTCAATCATGGCATATTTAAAAAAAAAATTACAGAGATTTTTGAGGTTTTGGGGTTTATAGGGGTTAACTAAAAGTCAGTAGAGAAACATTTAAAGTAGGGCTGTCAATTGATTAAAATTTTTAGTCACGATTAATCACATTAGTGTCCTGAGTTTACGCATTATTAACACGTTATTAACGCGAATTTTTTACCCTGCCTTTTTACATCTACGATAAATACAAATTACTTTTGTTTTGTCCAGAAAACCATTGGGCAAAACTTTAAAGCTAAACTTTCCATTTAAAAGTCCCTTTTCTCTATCCATTTCTGCTTTGTAACTGTTTACAATGTTATTTTAGTGCCACTTCCCGAAACTACGGGAGCTGGCAAGGCACAGACTGTGCGTGCATTAATCGCGCGTTAAAAAAAATTAGTGCCATTAAAAGGAGTTCGAGTTAACACGTTATTTACGCGTTAACTTTGACAGCCCTTATATATACTCAACTCATAATTTGGTGGTGTAATTTACATGAAACTTTTCCATGTACTTCCATGTACTACTTAAGAATATAAATTCTGAGCATTATGCCGCACTAGGTTTTGTAAGTGTAGACTACCGCTCTGACCAATGTTTTTTAAATGAATTGTAGAATGTTGTTTTTGTAACAAAGAAGAAAATACACATTGCTATTTATTGCAAAGACATCACTGGTAAACTATCTACTTATGTCTTCAGTCTCTTATCATTTCATACCATAATACAACACTAGATCTACTAATCAGATTCTTAAAAATGCCCTCTGGGCTTGGTAAAACTGATTTCTCCTTTTTTTCACTAAAAGCACGGAATAAATTTTTAAATATAATTGTTTTTGACGTTCTCCCTTCTAACTTTGTTTTTTTTTTGTTAATAAATTTAAATAGATCTTAGGCTGCGGAATTTTTATTCCTCACTTGCACTAAAAAATGATCTTTTTGTGATCAGTATGAGTAGTGGTGAAAGAAGGTTGTTACAGTGCACTACGCGCTACCACTTGTTTTCATGTGTTTGAGCACAGCACAGACCTTGGGTTTTATAATCTTTTGACCCCCTGTCTTAACTATTTTGTTATTGCTTGCTAATGTTAACTTTTGCTGCGGCTGTCAAATGCTTTGGCTCTTTTAGTTACCAAAAAAATATCACAATTAAATGATAAAAAATGCCATAAATCAAAATGAAGAATTAAGTTTAATGTGTAATAAGGTGAGTTTTCAGTGGCAGCAAGTCAGTAGAGTGTGCTTAGGCATTCCCTACCACTCCCCACAAAAAGAAGAATCAAACAAGATCTCTATTGAATGGAACTTTAAAAAATACTTTGAAACAGGTTCTTTTTGAATAAGCAATGAATATTATATGGTAATTATAATATCTTATATGTAATACAAATGAGGATTGAAAATGTCCTAAAGAGTCAAAAGTTTGTGTTAAGTTACAAATATATGACTCAGGTTGCTGGAATCTCTACCCATTGCCCCTCATTATGTGCTGTGCATGCTTGATGGCTTATAAAGGTTTTTGTGTCCAAATTACTTCATATAAAGTGTCCAAATCCCCCTTTTTCAAAAAAAAAAACCACTAGCCACCTCTGTTCTATTTCAACTATATGGAAAAAACAAAAAACTAGAGCTTCCACTTGGTGGTTATATGCCTCTGCGAACTTTGCAATGGATGGACCATTTTAGTACAGTGTGAAGTCTGGAATACAGGCTGGCTGTTTTTTGTGGTCTAGATGCATAGTTTGTGACAAAACATTGGATTGAAGAGCCATTGTATAGGCCATAGGATATAGTGGAAATTGTGAGTGCTGGTAATGATACTAAAGGAGGCAAATTGTCAAATGGAGGTGATGAAGATTGTTGTCACATTAATCTTGCACAATCCACAGCCAGATCACACCTTTCACTCACTGCAGACAGGAAAATTCACTGGAAAGTAATTTGTTGCAGCAGCTTTAACCAAATCAGACAAGTTAAGACAAACCACTCATCTGTATCTATCCCTGAAGAAAGGGACAACTAAAAGATACCTAAAAAACATGTACTCATTGAAAGAATTTTAATAGTACCTGAAAGAAACCATAAAATAACAGACTAATAAAATACAGTTATAAAAAGTGCATGATGTGCGAATGTGCAAAGGGGCTTGGCAATAAATTAAATTAAAATCATATAGTGGCATTGTACAGTCTGATAGCAGTTGGCAGGAAAGATGTCCTGCTGTGTTCGGTCCTGCAGGTGGAATCAGCCTGTGGCTGAAGGGTCTCTGCAGAAACTCTTACAGGGCATGGAGATGGTGTGCTGTTAGCTCATGATGGTGTTCAGTTTGGAGGGCATTCTCCTTTCAGCCACCTGCTCAACTGTGTAAATGTTATTTTCTTTGCCAGATTGCTAAGTTAAACTAATACAGTACAAGTGAAGTAGCTCTCAATTTGTCATGTTGATTTAGTGCAAAATTTAATTAGTTTACCAAGTCCAACAGTATGTTTGTTCCACATTTGACCAAAAAAACCCTCAGTGCATTTTTTCAGACATTCTGGTGACAAGATTTTACCCTTTCACAGTGACTTTGAACTTTGACCTCCAAAATGTATCCTAAAGTCCAAGTGTAGGTGTAGCTCTTAAGATATCGCATTCATAAACATGAGGTTGCAGCAGCGTGTGTGCCAAATTTGAGCCAAGTTGAAGAAAATTCCCTTGAGATTTTCCAAAGATGTTGTGATAGAAAATGGCCCCAGAAAAATGTAAGGTCACAGTAACCTTGACCTTTGATCTCTGAAAACTAATCAGGTCATCCTTGGGTCCAAGTGGACCTTAATTCTAATTTTTGAACTTATTCCTTCAAGGTGTTCTTCAGATATCACATTCATAAGTCATAATGTCCTTGTGACCTTTGACCTGTGATTTCCAAAATTTAATCAGTTCATTCTTGAGTCACAGTGAACATAAAGATAGATGAAAATCCCTCTTGAGAAAATTGAGAATTTTTGAGAAATAGAGTTCACAAGAGGTCCAGATGGACAGACAGACAATCGAAAAACATACTGCCTCAGGTCCTGGCTATCACTGGTGTGTCACAGCATATTTCTTTCACTTTGATAGAAAAATGTAAAGAGTTTGCTTTGTCATAACAATAAAACAGAAGTTAAAGAAAAACAATATTAATGCACTTATCAAATACTTTAACATTCATACATTTTTTCAGATTTAGTTGTGGTATAAGGGAACAACAAATACAACAGATTTTATGAACAAATTTTATTATACCCTTTTTTGTTATATAATGACCATCAAATAATCTTGATTTTTTATCTTTGATTTTTGACTGTTGTTTCAAGATGGACTTCAAAAAATGTAAGCCTGTTATTCAATGGTGCTCTAAATCTCTTGTTTGTTGGTGCAGAATTTAAACTAGGTAAATGCCTCCTTAGTGACGTTTTCAACATTGCACCTAGTGAGTATTGTGAATTGTGTGTGTGGTATGCCGTTTGTCTTTCAGACACATCAGTGTAGCCACAAAAGACCACAAAACAACAGGTATTTGTCTGGTATTCAAATCTTTCTCTGTGCAAACTGTGAAAAAAAAGATAATTACAGAAAGTGAATTAATTAACCCATTCTCACAATATCTCACTTTATTCTTTGTGTGTGTGTGTATTTTTGGTCAGTGGTCATGTTCATTTTTTAACGTTAAGGCTCATTCCATGTTCCTTACGTAGAAACAGAGGTTAAAAGCAGAACAAAGGCCAGTTTGAATTCTTTGAAGTGATGATTGCCTTATACTCATCCATGACTCATATTTATAAAAGTTTTTTTTAATAAAAATTGTTTAAATGAAGAGTAACAAGCTTTGTGATCAAAGCAATATAAAAATGGAATCCTTTTTGCAATGATTGCTATTGGCATCAACTAGAGATGCAGACAAGATGCTCTTTGTTTTTGAAGACAGACGCTGACCTTTTTGAGCTGAGTATGGGTAATAGCATCAATATAACAGGGGGAGATTTGTGAGCCTCTGGACAGGGCTAATGGTTTCTCCAAACCCTGGCAGGGTGGATGTGTTTATACTGGAAAAAAGACTGGAGTTGGGCAATGAAAAATAAACTATGTTTGAACCAATATATCCCTGCTTGCCTAAACATTGCTTAACAGTGTTTAGAAGGAATGATTAGGGGGGTGAAGATGGGAATGGTGAGGAATTTAGGACAAAGTCCAGGGGAAGTTTTGCAAAGATGTGGGTGCTTGCTGAGCAGACCAGGTTCTAGAACCAAATGATTTATTGTGCATCAGAGATTAAAAGGGTGCAGCTGTAGTGACTGGCAACAGCAAGAAAAATAAGATTGGTGGTGAAGAGATTATGATTTATATGTCTTAAAATCACCAAAGCAACAACATTTCAAATGTGTTTCAAGTGGTTTACTGAAATATTTCTTCCTACCAATTCAGTATAATCATTCAAACTTGAAACACTGATAGTTCATGGTCATTCTGAAAAGTCTGACGCAACTTGTGCATCACTTCCAGAACAACAACCGAGTGGTATGTTTACATAATGAAACAGAGCAGGCCAAAAAATCTCCTACTGCAAAGTGTTACAGTAAAGACACCATATTGCTGCAAAAGAGTTCCACAACATTTCACATTCAGAACATCTCAATTACATTGTTAGGTTACCTTTTTCCCAAATACATTGGAAAGACAGAGAAATTATTTAAATATACTGGGACAGGCCTTTTTTGATGAGGTCATCTGGGAGCAGTACGGGTGGGCAGCCAAGCAGTGTCGGTGCTAAAGTCTGCTCTGAGGGGGGAGCTAGAATTTTGCTGCTGCTTGTAATGTTTCTTTTCTCACCACAGCCTGCTGGAGTGTCTGCAGCAATGGAAGTAGTGCTGCCAGCGTTTGGTTTTGGCAGTTGCTTCAGCCATGTCCAGATCTCAATGACGATCCATTGCTGTTGACAGTCTATGCCTACAGGGATTCACTAACCCAGCTGTCATGACAAGCAGGGCAGGTCATAGGTCCCGCGTGACTCGACTCATTTTTTTGTTTTTTTTGTTTTAGATTAGATACTGTAAAGACATATGGATGTGTGTGTATAGTTATATATTGTAAAAAGTAAATAAATAAATAAAACTCATTACAGCCAAGGAAGAAGGGCAGGTCATTTGCTTATCAGAAGGTTTGTGTATTTTAATCCCCAACTGCTCCAGTCTGCATGTTGAAGTGCCTTTGGGCAAGATACTGAACCCAAATAGCTCTCGATGACTTGTTCTGTCAGTGTAATTATGTCTGTATGAGTCTCCAGTGAGCAGGTTCACACTGCTTGGAGAAGCCACTTGTCATTAGTGTGTGAGTGTAGTGAATGGTTGAATGCTGATGTGTGTTTTAAAGCACTTTGGCAGTCAAAAACTAGAAAAGCGTCGGATATGTGCAGGCATTCACCATTCCATTAAATTTTCGTCTCCATATCATGTGCTAATAGTCACAGGCCATCAGAAACGGGTCATTCAGGGTCATTCTGTGGGTCACCGTCTTTTGTATTGTTTTAAAACCCCTTATATGTGTTAATTACAAGAACAAAAATAGAGACAAAAAACAAGTAAAAGTAATAAGAATTAAATTAATCCAAGGACACTACTCTCACTTCAGTTCTATTGAGAACTAACCCTTTCCCTCTTCCCTCTTGTATGCAGTCTGTTTTTCCCAGAGTTGATCCTAAGTCCCTGCCTCAATCCTTAAATACTAATTCTGTTTTCCATAGAGTGCATTTCTTTCACAATATCCAACCACAGATCTGGTCTTGGTGGATCACTTTTCAACCAACTCCAATCGATGTCCTTTTTAGCTGCAAGTATCAGGACTTTAAAAAGAGAGTTGTCCTTCTTTCTCATGATGTCATCAGGTTTTAATCCCAGGTATATAACTTGGGGGTCACTGGGACCAAAAAGTGTGCAAGTGATTTGTATTTTTTGTCCACATTTTCCCTAGCATTACGGCTGTTCTCCCAGTTGTTTACTTTAAATCTGTGGAGTTAAAAAAAGGGACTACTACTACTTTCAGCCATATTCTCTATATCTTTCAGAAGAAAAAGAAGTGTGTTGCGTTCTGCATTGAGCATTGCAGACTCTAAAAAATTAATGTTCAGTTCCTGTTCCCATTTCTGTTGTATATACACTGTGTTTTCCCATTTTGCTTTTTTTAAGCAACAAATTAAATTTGAAAACTGTCCTTATGAGGATTTGTGTGTATGCACCTTTCAATTCTTCAATCACTGAATAAAAAAGTATTTTGGGAGAAACCTGCTCCTTCAGTTTGGATTTCTTTTAGATCTCAAACTGTGAGCGAGGCCTAATCGCTCATCAGTGGATCTCACTTGCACTCTTGTGACTGAATGGGATCAAATGCCTGCAATCTGATTCCAAAATTTTTTAAAAACAAACAAAAAAAAGCTGTACCTTAGAGTGGACCCTACTGTATTGATTTTTGTCATATGGATATGAAATATTCAACAATCACATGAAGGTATGATGTTTAGTTGTCAATTTACTTATGGTAAATTTTTAAAGTAACCGCTGGCTCATAAGTTACTATCTCTCTGTGTCTCTGAAGTCTATGTTTTACAGTGAGTTTAAAACATCCACTGCACTGACATGGTACAGTGCTGTTGAGGGATATGTTGCACACTGATTCCCTTCATATGTGTATTCATGCCTAAATGCATTAATGCAATGTCTTATTGAATTAAATTTATAACAGGGATGCCTGAGGTCATTGGGTCTGAAAATCGTTGACTTAACTTTACTATTGTTCTACCTCTCTACCATAACTCTGTCGTCACTACAGGGCTCAAAATTGCCATTTCACTATTACCATTTCACCATACCATTTGGCTGCATATGCTCCAGAAATTTGAGCTGTGTGACCTCAGAATATATTTAGGAACATTTGTGTAAGTGTAAATAATTGTTGTGGTACAACCTTTATTTTCATTTCTCTGTCAAACAGCTAATACAGTTAATTAGTCGATTAGTAATGCCTGCCATGAGGTGTAGTGTACTGGTCAACCACAGTTTCATTCAGTCAGCGTTTTCATAACCAATCAAACGTCAGCTTGACATTCTAAACTTCTAATGCAGATTTTAGTTTGGCTAATACTAGGCTTCAATCACTCCGTTTCACTGCACTTAATTGTCATGTGACAGAGAGCTAACTAGAACAAAATCAGAAAAGCTTTAGAGAGAGGGAACAGATGTCATTATATGTATCGTGGTTGTGGTTCTCTGTCATTTTTGGTGGGTGCCCCTAAAGTTTTGCCATTGCTAATAATAATTTTTTTGAAGTTGGATGCACCAATGCTACCAAGTGAAAAAGTTATTTTGAGCGCTGCACTGTGAGGGTTTTGCTTTATGCTTTGCTCTACCCTCTGTTCTCTCACATGATCTAAAGCTCAGCTTGTTTGTGTTTTGTTGTGGAAGTGTTTAGCCCTTTTCAGACTTGAAGCTGCCACGTCTTTCAAGAATTATGCAAACGAGGGACCCAAATGCAGACAAAGTCCAAAAGATTCCAACAAAAAGCGAGCTTTATTGAAAAAATGACAAGCTGATATAACAGAATTTTAAACCAAGCCTTAGGCAGGATGGATCCTTACATTATTCAGAAAACTCTCAAAGAACTGCAGTACTCCACAGGACACAACCGGAACAACACGAACTTAACAGGACAATCCGACGAAGACAAAAGGAAACACAGAGACTATATACACACAAGGACAAAGAGACACAGGTGGGGCAATTAACACAGGTAAAACACATTAGGGTAGACACAATAGGCTGGAAGTAAACATAGCGACAACACAAGAGGAGACGAGACTATCAAAATAAAACAGGAAGCCACTAGACAGGGACACATTCCAAAAAACCAACAGAACCAAAAACCCACTTCACCCGCTGATCGTGACAGATGCAGTGTTTTCCAAGCACTGCTGGGGCATCCAAGCGCGCAAGGATGGCACAACGACCTTTGCGTTGCACCCAGCTCTGCCCGGCTTGGGCCTGCTCTCGTGTCGGGCAACACATACGCGATGAATGGGGAGGAGTTGTTTATGCTGTGTTGACTACATCCCATCTAAAAAGGACTTTACTCTCCTTGTTCCTGTTCCTCTGTTCTTCAATCTTTCTCACTTTATTCTGGGAAAAATAAATCGAAAGCAACTGGACTTGGTAATATGTCTGTGAAGATGTTTCGCCTGTTATCCAAGGAGCGTCATGAGTTCATGCTCGTCTGGGCTAGGCTAGTCTAACTGGCTGGTGGAGATCCCTGGTTTTTAACCTCTGTGGCTGTGTTTCCAAAGTACAATGGTGTCTTATTATCGTCTGTACTCTTGAGTGTGGCTCAGGTATGATCGTTCACAAATGGCTCTGGGGGACCCTGACAACCCTAATAACTGTCGTTCACAATTGGTCATGTGTCATGTGACTCCAACCACTCTAACAACTCTAACAACTCCAACAACTGTCATTACAACAGAATGGAGCACTACCTGAGCCACACCTTCGATTTATTTTTCCCAGAATAACCAGGACATGGACCAATGAGAAGATTCACAGACATCTCTCTCACATCCCTTCGTATCCAGCCAAATTGTTCTAAAGGAAAATGGTAGTAGTTAATATTCTCTTAATATTTTTTAAAGAGCAGCTTGTGTACAAGAAAAAAGTTTACATATACACAAATTTACTTAATAATAAACCAGAAGGAAACAGAATTCACATTAACAAAACTCAAAAAAAGTAATTAAGATTATATAAAGAGGAGCACTTTACCCAAATTCCCACTATTCGGATATTGCAGACATCAACATGTCACTGACTGACATCGTTGTACACTTGTGCATGACAATCATGAAGAAGTATAGAAGTGCAATTTTGCCTGTGTGAAGTGCAAGGAATTTGTTATGTCATACTTATAACTTTATATGTCCATCTGCAGGTTTGAGTGCAGCAAAATTGTTGAGAGCCAATGGATTAAACCCTGTTGTATTGGAGGCCCGGGATCGTGTTGGTGGTCGCACCTTTACCGTGCAGGTAAGACCAGTGAGCTAAAATTACTGCAGATGCTGCTCAGCAGTGATGCTTGCCTGACCACATCACTGTCGTGTTCAAATGACATTAAAGCTCACCCAAAGTTACCGTTGGGATTATACAACTATTACAAACAATATAGAATGTATAATTAAAATGTATTTAGGTTGAGGGGCAATTTGCTCTCAAAACAATTTTTTTTTGTTTCCTGTTTCCATGGAAATACATGGTGTCTGACAAACAACTGGAAAACATTAAATCACATCAGTTGACTCCTTTGTGCAATGGAACCTAGTTTACCACTATAGCAAAGAGTCCAACCCTCAGTAACAACCTAGCAACAGAAAGGATTTTCTACTCCCAGATGGGTGAACTCTGAGTAAATGCTTTATTGAGGTGTTGGAACTTTCTAAACAAAATAAATACTGCACAAATAAATGCAAAAATGCTCGCTTTTATCAACCATGTTATAACAATGATGCAGAATTTTTTTCCTCACCTGGATATAGCCTCTACAACTGCAAACTTTGCATGTATTTTGAGTTATGGCCCTCTGTCACACACAGCTGATGGAGGAAGCTAAACATTTCAGTTACTCTAGACCACAGGTGTCAAACTCTGGCAAAACCAAAACCAAATCACAACTAGAGCTGGCCCGCTGGTATTATACGGCGCATGTATCGCTAATACTACAAATCCCAGAACGTTCTGCTAGTGTTTTGCACGTCAATCAGGACAGGACCGCGGGCCACATCCGGCCCCACGAACAATTATATCATTTATATTACAGATCAATATCACAGATTATTACTGTTATGAGGTATACCAGAGATTATAAGTGAACTGCAAACATGTGCGCGTGCCTGAGGGGGGCCTTGAATTTGATAAAAACATTCACTCTGCATGCGAGAGTGCATTAGTGCAAAGGGCCTCGTATCAGCAGTTTTTTCTCTGGGAAGGTAGGGGAATACTGCTACCTGATTGGTTTGTGAAGTGTACAAGCAGTTCGCTTGTACA
>JAPZDZ010033625.1:0-12400 GCA_029783805.1 Acanthurus tennentii
CTTGGATGAGAAGTGAAACGTCTTCCCAAAAAACTTAACACAGTCCAGTTGACTTGCTTTTTTTGACTCTTCAAGATGTAGAGGCTCTAGTTTTTTCTCACTTGGCATGTAGCTCACTGGGACAGTGACTTAATTTAAAAAACTAAAAACTATAACTATAACACTGGGATAGTTAATTTGAAATGTTATCTTTCATCAGCCTGTATTATATAATGTATTTGCCTTGATAGAAGTTTGGGTTTAAAGGGAAAAAGCAGAATAAAACAAATAGACGGTTTTAAAGTTATTTGTTCATTTTTTATTATGTTAAACCAGAAACTAACCATAATAATGACTCAGATTTCATAAAGTTTATCTTATAATAATTTTTATCTAGTCCCATTGTCCCTGTGCTATGCATCTCTCTCACTCTCTCACCCACAGTTAGCAGCAGATGGCCACCAACCACTGAGTCAGGTTCTATTTAAGGTCTCTTCCTTTTATAAGAAAGGTTTCCTTGCCAAAGTTGCCAAAGGAAGTGCTGGGTCTCTGTAAATTAAATATGGTCCAACCCTGCTGTGAATAAAATGTTTTATCAGTGGTGAACGAAGTATTCAGATCCTTTACTGAAGTAATGTAACAATGCTGCATCAAGAAGTTTAAGTGAAATGTTATTAGTAGAAAAAAAGGAAGCCCATTTTGAGTACTTCGATTAAAAAGTCCTCCCTTTCTCTTGACAGGTAGCTACTTTATAATTATTAATACTTTATTCGGTTCATATTTAGTTATCTATGTGTCCAATATGTATTCTACGGGAAAAAAATAAAACCATGTCCGCTTAGGGCTTCCGTAGTATTCCAATCGCTTTACCAAGTTTTAATATCTCTGTGATGACCTTTTGCCGTCAGAAGTATGTCATAAATAATACATATGCAAATGCGTAAAGCTCCCGGGAGAACCAATGGACCACCATCACCACCACCATTAAACACGCGCTATTGGAGGCAGGTTTACATTCTCGATCTCACACACACACACATTTATGTCTGCATGTATGTACTAACTGTATGGTACTGTGGTCTATGCAGATGCAAGACTGAAAGAAGATGTTTATATCACATAGCCGAATGTTAAAAACGGACTTCGTTGTAGCTGCGCGGTGGCGCTGCGATCTCACCATAAAATAAGGAGAACACAGAAGGAAAACTAGATGTCAAATTTTAATATAACTGTGTGAAACTGACTCCTAAACAAGCCGAGTCAGTCTGATTCATCCGTGGTCAGTGTCAACTATCAAAACCATATGCTGTCAACTACCATTCTCTCCAGTGCGCCTGCGCTCCCTCTCCCCCCCCTCCTTCTCCCTCTGACTATGTGGCTCCGTTTTTCACCTGACAGCTCATCCGAAGTCATGCACAAAACCAAGCTCGGGGCTTCCTAATAGCGGAGGAAAAAAGGCCATACAGGTCTGGTTGTCGGGAATCTGGGTTGGATACATATCACTTGTTTTCCTGCACTTGGAGAAATGGAGCGCTCTTGATCCCGAGAGGACGCCTGAAGAGATCACCTATTCTTCCGTCGTCACATCTTGGATCTGTTTGGATATTTAGAGGCCTGACCATGTCTGCGAGAGAGAAGGGAATTCTGACCAAAGACAGTGTCAGCCTGCTGCCCTGTTTCTATTTTGTTGAGGTGGGTTGGAGCTTTATTCAGAGCCGCTCTGGGTCTTAGAACACTATGGCATAGAAAGGATGTGGAATGATGTGGTCGGATGGGATTCCTTTAAGGATCCGCTCAATATGACTGATACTATTTTTAATATGTAGGTCAACAATATCAGTTTCAACACTTCAACGAAACGCATTGTAATCAGTAAATATGCGTTTATGTAGAGCGAACAGGTGATTTTCCTCTCGATAGAATCATATATCATGTGTCATCAATATATCCTCACATACATCATTATTATCTAAACATAGCCCCATTTACTTAAAGTGTATGGCAGTGGCAGGATTTACAGTATTATAAAGAAATGCATTGCTACCTTTTGTTTTCTATTCATGTTGCTTTTGTTTTCTTATTTTACATATTAAGGTTTCTACTGGTATGGTAGTAGATGGACATAGGCCTATTGTAAACACAGGCAGTCAAAGTCTCTTGGACTTCAGCACAGTTAACGAAGTGTAACTGGCTACACACAAGTAGAACTTGTTTTGAGTATGGTATTAACTGATTAACTAATTCTACAAATCCGACCAAAGATTGACAGAAACTGACAATGACAGATCCAAACATCTATTTACATATTTACGATTCAAATTGGTTGAAAGTGGATTTTTAAAGGCTGATATAAGGAGCAGGAAAAAGTGAAAGGAGATTAAATAGCAAATACCCCCCCACCCCATCTATTATTATTATTATTATTATTATTATTATTATTATTATTATTATTATTATTAAATACCCAGAGACAGCATGCTTATGACAGAACACCAGTTAAAATCAAATGCAGTAAAAAAATGCCATCATATATCCAAAAACTCTTAAGCAAGTTCCATCTCTGGTAAGTTTGAAAAAAATCCTATCTGCACTGATTAATCGACTAAACACATTTATTATTTAACCTCTATAATGTGGTGCAACATAGGCTAAAATTCTGTTACATCAACAAATGATTTTACATACAAACAGACTAAGTAGACAAGGTGGATTAACATTATACAGCACAAGGCACAAAACAACCATGATGAGAAAATTTCTAAAATGGTGTGACAAACTTGCATTTGTCTGTGGCGACAGGGTAGTGCATCCATGATTGATGTGGATGTGGAGATTTTGTAGTGAGAGTCTTTTATATTGGGCTAGTCAACTAGATTATGCTGATTTTCTTAAGCTTTTGGATTTAAGAGTATCAGATTGAAAGGTTATTGGAAAATAATTCAGATGATCTAATGATTTTAAAATATTTATACAGATTGAATGCGGCCTGTGATGACTGTCACTCTTCCCCTGCTGTGCATTTTATTCATGCTCTAGTTCACCACTGGCCTGTGGCTCTCCAATCAAGTTGGCATCATGTATTATAGAGTTGTTGCTAATACTGTATGATGGATGTTGTTGGGGTGACTGCATCATTTCGATGGATTTTTCTCACAGTGGTGACTGGAACAAGGGCTTCCCTTGTTTTTGTTTTGTTTCTGGATCTTTCATTTACATTTCAATGGACTTTCACTGCACCAAAGCTTTTCAAAAGCTGTTGTTCACTGAAGGATCTCTTGCCCTCTTTTTAAAAAACAACAGGAAGCATTTAAACTAGGTCAATGCTGAAATTTCAGGCTACTCAAAGAACTACAACACAAGCGTGTATAATTAGTCTTGCTCAGCATCATTCCATGAGTGTGTTTGTTGGTAGCAGGTTTGCAGAAAGCCGAGGTGGTGGCCCGTTCAGCCTAATTTCATCCTGCTGACCTGTCAGCTATGACTGCCATACTGCCATATCCTACAGCAGAATTGCCTTCAATTGTTGGGTTCCTATACATCTAAAATACAAATGTATTTATAGGGTGTGGTCTAGACCTGCTCCATATGTGTCATAAGTGTCTTGAGACAACTTGGTTGTGATTTGATGCTATATAAATAAAACTGAATTGAATTGAATTGAATTTGGTGAGGAGATCAGGGTGTTCAAGTATCTCTCCTAGCCGGGGAGATATACCTCTATAATGTGCAGTTAAACTCATGGCTCTTCACCTGCCAAATTAATTCTTATTCTTCTTGATAGCTTAGAGCCAGAAAGAGGTGGATATTACTCCAGGCCTAAGTGTCATTTGCCATAATAAATTGATGTAAGATCTCAAACTGAGCAGTTTAATTTTCTTTCACTGTCTCTGAGAAGCAATAAATCTCAAGACCTCTGAATAACAGTGACATCTTAGGTTTTGTTCAACAATTCAAATAGTTCTAATGTTATGCTGGTGCATTTACAGTAGCATAATATAGTCTGTGAGGGTCCTAAATACTATCTATGTCATAGAGCGTTTTGTCAGCACTGACAGCTTGCTAAAAAGGTAACTACAGTCTGATACATTATTGTATATATTTTGTTTAAAATATGTTAATTTTTGTTTAAAAAGTTGTGATGTTCATTGCTTGTACATTTACATACCATATAAATGTGTGCATCTGGATAGCTAATGTTTGAGTGTTATTGTACAAATAATTTAACTACTTTAATCTGTGTTTTTTTTTTTGCTTGACCACAAATAGCAAAAAAATTGATGGGAGACATTCTCATTAGAGGGGCAACTCGATAAGCACTTGGAGCTCTGAAAATCATCAGATTTTGTTGTGCAATATGATTGCATAATCACATAACCACATCATCGAAAAAGTTGTCAGACATCAAAGAATACTGAAAGTGCATGTCTTGACCACGTCCCACATTTATGCTGTAGCTTCCTTGTTTTGTTCAATGGAAACACCTTCCACCTCTTTTTTCTTGACTTTCAGTTGTCTTCACAGTAGAATTAAGTTTAAAATCTATTCCGTTTGTATTAACTCATTGATTTAATCAAATCTCTGTATTGTCAAAATGCTGATGAATACAAGGCACTGCAAATACAGGTATATAACAAACAACACCAACAAAGCAAACATATGTTAATAGGACTGATAAAATGTTACTTAACAAGCCAGCTGGATGAAATGTCTGGTCATCTTAGAGACAAGTGACTTAATTGCATATCTAAAATGAAAATGTTGCATGACTTTAATTTCTGCTTAGTGATATTGATCGATATTGTCTATCATTGATCTGAAATCAAGTTCCATCCTTACCTTCACCTTATGATTAATGATTAGATTTTGAATCTTTTAAGTCATAATTGTTAGAATAATTGTGATATATTAATTGTCATATTAAGTAACAGTCTATCATGATAGTATAGTTGATTTATTTTACTATTAATGGATTACTGTAAAAAGTATTTAATCACTCAACGAATCCACAAAATAAAAAATGTAAAATACATTTTAAAAAATGTCCCTTACTGATATATCAATATTTCACTCAGTTATCTCTCTTCATCATGATCCTTTAAGTTCCACACTACTGCTGTATTATAATAATAATATAATTGACTCTGTCATGCCTGAACCAAAAAGATTGCTATGACACATAAATTAAGTGTCATGAAAAAAAGCTTAGGAACCCCCGCACTACCTTTCCTTATTCTAATTCCAGTACATGGTATAGAAAAGTAAATGATCAAAGCTAAAGCTCTCATAAATATCATCACTTGATTGTCATGATAAGTGTATTTTTGGAAAGACAAAAATGTTTGCACTACCAGTTAAATAAAGGGGAGGAACCTATTGCTAGAACTTTGATCTGAGTCTTCCCTGTAACAGAATGGCTGCCCCACTTTAGTTTTAAATGAGTGGTGAGGTATTTTCCTCCAAAGTGGAACGAATGGATGCATGAGGGCCTCATAACTGTTATCTAAAAGAGGAGAGAAACAAAAGATTAACTGACGGACATAATTTTATGGAGAGATTTCCATTAGTCTAGATAAAAGATAAAGGGCTCTAATTTCGTGGCGCGGTGCAGGGTGGCGCAGGGTGGCAGAGCCTGGCGCACCCCGCGCAGTGGTAAATTCATGCAGCACACCACCGTGCGCAGTATATTTGACAATTTGGTAGACTGGGATGGGCGTGGCGGCCAAGATGGGCATGGCGGCGCACCAGGGGGAGGTGTCCACAGATTCAGCTTGGCGCATTGACAATTTCGTGACAAAACACTGCGCGAAAGGTGAGCTGAAAGCTTGCCAGCTCCAACCTGGTCTATTTTCGGCGCAAGGACAGCCGCCTGGCGTAGTGGTAATTTGGCTGACAGGTGCGTAGTGTGCACACCTCATCAAAACCTCACTGGCAGGTTTCCAAAGTGTCAGGCACATTTCAATGCAATAAACAATCACAGCAACCGCTATTTAATGTAACCATCTGAACTAGCATATACATTTGTACATATACATACATTTAATGGAAACTCAACCGGCAGCTGGAAGTGTGATCGAACTAGCTAGTTCACATCTCTCAGTCAACCACAAACAGCCACGGCACCCGATACGGAGTATATATTCGGCTTCTCTCATCTCATGAAATTCAAAAGAAAAGAAAAAAGAGAGAGACGCTCGTTGAATAAATAATAATAATAATAATAATAATAATAACAATAATAATAACAATAATAATAATAATAATTATTATGAAGCACTTTTCTCGGTACTCAAAGACGCTTTACAAATGGTCAGAGTCAAAGACAGGGTTTACAAAAAAATGTATGTAATGTAATGTATGTCTTAAGGATTTAGCTGTGATCGCCCATATTTCTCTGTTTTAATCTTTATTCTTAACGTGATCTAAAAAGATGGACGACAGTATTGCAAGGAGGATGAGGAGGAGATACTGGGAGATAATATATCACCAAAGGTTCTCCTATTTGGTGATGACAGAGCAGGAATGCAGGTGGATCACAAGCATGATGCCTGGATTAGCCTGCTGCTGTGTTTAATGTAATTGTAACAGACTTCACTGGTTCAGTCGTGTCAAGTATACGGTCAATAACAACCTATACTACATTTTATACACTGTTAAACCAAGTAAGAAAGGACAAAAATTCACTCAGATTGATTTTAGTCTGCAGTGATGGCTGTCAAACAATTTAATGAACAAATCTCATTCAAGGCTACTTCAGGATGTCATTAAACTTTGTTTGCCTTTCAAAGGTTTTGATAGATAGACCTCTTGCTGCAGAAACTGCATATTGTCAGTTTGAAACAAAAGTCACATAAAAAGACATAATATACCTTGTGTAAATAAAAGGAAACAATTTAAAAACCAGCTATTTTAGCAGATTTGATTTTTCATTTATTTATTTTTATTAATCCTACAAGAGGAAACCATTGCAAAACATTAGTTTTAGATGTTATGCTGAACATGTTAGTTATATTATAATGCTAAACCCCACCAACTCGTTAAGGTTAGCCGTTTATTTAACAGCTGTAGCTGCTAGCCGTTGGCTTAAAGGTAACTTAACAGACGTCTAATGTGGCTGTCAGCTACTGGTTCATAAACGAAGGGATCTGACTAGGGCTGGGTCTCTCTCTGGGTATTTGCTTGGGTTGTCTCCGGGTATTCTGGCTTCCTACCACAGTCCAAAGAACCGCAAGATAGGTTAAATTGGCAACTCTAAATTGCTCATAGGTGTGACTGGTTGTCTGTCTCTATATATAGTTGCCCTGCGATGAACTGGTGACCTGTTCAGGATGAACCCTGCTGTTTGCCCAATGTCAGCTGGGATGGGACTGGTAAACCGGATAAGTGCTTGCAGACAAAGAATGGCTGGATCGTATAATACTTTAATATCATTGAAACAGGAGCTTTACTGAGAGGGTGTGTGAGAAGCTTTGAGAAGCTGATTTGACACCACCACATGGTAGCATTGTTGGCATCCTTATTCTTTCCCTGGTCTTCTTTTACTAAAAGTGGCGGAAAGGGCCCTATAGCAGCAGCACTTGCAAGTCTAAGTAAGATTTACGCAGGTGACACAGCCCAGCTGACAGTGTTGTGCACAAGAGCTAATGCATTCATTGGTAGGGGGGAAGTGCTGTGTGCCTGCCTGTCTGCGATGGTGCTGTGCCTTGTTGTGTGTCAACTGGAGGAGGTGGAGAAGGCTATGTTGGTATTGAAAATATTGCAATTGATGTGACATAATGTTGCAAATTTCTTTTGTATTCATTAGTATCTGAGTATCGATATTTTTGACAACCCTATTATGGATGGAGTTCAGCACCTGCACTTAGCATTTTTACCTTACATGAAATCAATGTATTTTGATGTTTTAGAAAGTAATAATTCAAAGGTAAATCATGATCTTTGCCTTAATCTAACCGAATAGTTTTGGTGTCTAAATCTAAATAAACTGTGACTCTAACCTTAAATGTTTTTAAGTGGACTTTTGAAAATTTAACTAGACATTGCATATTATTACCACATAATAACATGTTTATATAAGAAAGTCAAACTGTTACACTCACATTAATGACTGCCAGGTCTAATAAACACTTTGTCAAGAAACTGAGATGGTTATACAAAATAACACTGATGCTTTTATAAGCCCTGGTTTGCTTTCAGTTTCACCCAAACCTCACAAATTTCACTGATTAGTTGGATTAAATAAATGTTGTATTTGAGACATTCTAGGGGAAACAAAAAATATCACTTCAATGTCAAGTGCTCTGCATATACAAACATCAACTATTTCTGCATTATTGAAAACCCTAGTTGTGCAGGAAAAAAAGTTTAGGACTGGACACTTGAAGGAGCTTGGGCAGTCAATAAGTGATTCAGACATATAAACTCAAATCATAGTGTGGTTTTCTGATCAGGTTAAGTTTATTACAGGTTCTTTAGACTCAGATGTTAAGGTAAAAACCTGAAAGATACAGCCCCCCAACCCCGCAATGCTTTTCATTGGCAGCTTCAATCTAAAACTTCAAATGATGACCCCAGGGCCTGAAGACAGAAACAAAAGGAAGAAAAGATTAATGGTTATAAGGAAACCAAGCAGCATATAAAAAGGATGCTGAAAATGAGATTGAACAGTGAAATATGTGGCACAGATAGTCCTTGCATGTGAGACAAATGAAGGGAATGAAATAGAAACAAAGAAAATAAGACATGGAAAACTAGCTGGCAGTGAGTGTTAGCAGATGTAGGGCAATGGAGCATCTCTGCCGAGCTGAACTCTCCCAGAGGAGTCAGGGCTTTTCAGAGAAAGAGAGCGTAAGGAATACTAAAACATTCTGTCCTGTGGTTTAACACTCTGCTTTCCTTTGTTCTGACTGTAGTGTTTGCTTTTTGCTTTACAAGCCTTCAGTAAAGGGGGGGGGGGGGGGCTAGCAAAATTAACAATTAGTGGTTGGAAATGTTCAGTTTGCGTTAGAAGTAAATTACCACTGCAATCTACAGATATTCAAGAAGGTCCAGCTGTAGTCTTGTGAACAGTGCAAACCTCCCCCCATCCAAAGCACACCCACCCTAGTCAGGGTTAGGTTTAGGGTTGCACTGTCTGCAAGCCTGCAGCTGGACCCTTCTCCAGACATTGAGGGTTTGAGGGTTTTTCATGTAAAAATGCCAATGTACCATTGAGCTGGATTAATTTTGTATTGGTTTATATTTGTTTTTAGAATAAATGTCCTGTTTTCTCCCACTACACATTAGGCCTCAAGCTCATTGTGCAAACAACTGGACAAATTTTATCAATGGTGCAGACAACTTTTTTGCTTCAGTTATGCTATTTGAAAATTAATACATATATATATATATACATATAAACACATACACCATAGCTTGTTTCAAGTATTTCTGTTCAAATAAGGATAAGCCACATGAGACTTAGAGTTGAGGATTTTTTTCATTCTCATATAAGATGTATTAGTTCTGACATTTTTTCCTAATTATGTGGCCATGGATAATGATTTTGATCTTAATCTCTATTTGTTGTCTCGATTTACCTTTCAAACATTTTCTATAGAGAGGACACTTCAACTTACTCTTACTGTTGGTGCTGTTGGCCGGGCACCCACCAAAAAAAACGCCAGCCAAAGCCCACTGAAACCTGCTTTTCATTTTTAAAGGTCCAATATTACAACCACACTTCCGCTTTCCTGTTCTCTCATCTCTGTTATCACTGAGGGCCAGATAGGAACATATGAGAGCAAGCCAGCCAATTTGATGAGAGCCAGAGAGGGGTTATTGTCAGGAAAACTTTCAGAGAAGTGTTGTTTAGCAGATGGCCAAACACTTATTCAAATTTAAACAACCAAAGTAGTGAGTGTCTAAAGCAGAGCATTTTCATATTGCTAAAAATGTAATGTGTGTTTCTCTGGTGGCATATTACTAGAGCAGTGGAACACAACACAGAAAAATGCATCTCTAAACACTGGGAGTGAACAGTATAATTATATAATGATAAATATAGTGAGACAAAATAAATTTGCCTGATTTTTTTTAAAGGACAGTCACCTTTTTATACTGGTCCACTGTAATGCATTACCTATACTGTGTTTTTTGTTCTAATATTGCTACTTTTACCTCAGTTCAAGATCTTAATGGTTCTTCCACTTCTGTTCATATCCTGTGTTTTGATATTCAGCATAAATAGATTAGCTTGAAGTACTGTATATTTTATGTTTTTATTGAAGAGTAAGTTGAACCTTGTAACTTGAACCTAAATATTTAGGTTTAGATCTGAGTGTGTACATTTAGAGGCCCCAGCTCAGAGAAATGATCACAAGAAATCACTCTCAGGAAACTGTGAGTATACACCTTTAGTTTAATAGATGTCTTGTCATGAAGAAAATTGAAGACTTGGTCAATTTTGACTTTACAGAAATGACTTCAGACAAACTGATTAATTAAATGACATCACAATAAGTTGGCCAGCCACTACTTTAACAAGATGCTTGATGCCAGTTTTTCTGCTGTTTTTCTGTTCTTGATGAGATGGTTAATAACTTCTGTACTTTCTGTACACTTGTAATTTTAATTATTAAATGATCTCTTCAACTCATCAACAAAATAATGAAAAGCAAAAAAACACAAAAGCACATAAAATATGTTTATCTGCTATTGGCCTGAGCAAATCAAACTGCATTTTCAAAATAACAGGATGTGACATAATATATCTTGCTGTGAGTATAATATTCCTCCTAGAGCAGCTTCCTTTGCTGAGCATGAGCAGTGTAAGTGCCAACTGACCTATATTTCTAATTTCCACATGCTGAAAATGCTGAACGAGAGGTAAAGGAGGCTGACAGTGAGCCAAGAAAGCAGACCCAAGAAGGAGGGGGAGGGGCACTTAGAGGGCAGCTGCATCAGATGAGATGCACAAGGATGATGCCTCCTGCATGCTTGTTGCTTCATGCATTTATTAATCCATTAAAGATCCAGTATATTTCTCACCAAATTTATTAAAACATTTCAAAAAGAAAAATGCAATGTCTCATTTCATCTAAAGAGAATTTTATCTCTCTTGGTGATTATATAGTTTGCTTTGGTAAGGATTTTTGTACTGGAATCAAAATATTTTTCCCTAAGATTTGTGGTCATACTTGTATGCTTAAGTGTGTGTTTTTTAATATACTCATCCTCAACAGTTTTTGTGACCAAATTTTCTTTATATTTGAAGGTGAAGATTATGTCAGTGTTGCTGCTTTCAGAAGGGATTCAGTTCTATAGTCACTTGACATATTGATCTGAATAATAGACCGTCCTGATTATTAAAATGCCTGCTATTTTTAAAAGACCGACTCCTTTTCAAGACTCATTTTTGAAAAAATGACTTACAACTTGGACTAACTTACCCCTCCTTTTTTTTTTTACATGAGAAGCTTGCATGGCACTAACTGTAACATTAGTGAATGTAGTTATCCTGTTGTCAAAGGCTGAGAGTATGCCCTTCATTTACTGATAATGGGCATGAAAAGAGAAAACTACAACATGATGGCAACCAAAAATTACAGCAACTGTTTACTTATTCAGTACCCATTTAAACTTGACTGATAATTTAGTCGTTGCTGATGCAGAACGATTACTTGAGAACGATTGACCTCAGATATCACTGCCTGCAACTATTTTGAATGAAAAACTCTGATTTCAAAAGTAACAGTTCTGATGCGCTATATATGTTACTTCATCCAGCAAAATATAAAGCTATACAATTCTGGGTTTCTCTTTCACCATTTCTTGTGAATAACAATAATGAAAATGAAATCTGGTGTTTAATAGTGAAATGCAAGAGAAAATATGTATATAATAATGGTTGTATTATAATACAACTGTCAATAACAAATAAAAGTATACACCCAAAATAACGCATACAAAATTGGTCTGAATGCATTGATCAGAAAACAACTTCTTATAAAATTTTATAAATTTAAAAAGGAAAAAGATTTTGTACATATATAGGCCGCACTTGTCTATAAGCCGCAGATGTTCACGTTGTAACATGGGTTATTCACACAGAAAAATATAACACAGAACGATTTTTTTAACTTTTAATCAAATAAATTTATTTTTCTGAACAGTGCCTGTAACAGGGCTGGTTAAAAAAATAGAAAATACAGTATCCTACCTAAAAAATCATTGACCGCTATCTTCATCTTCCTCCTGCGCACTAAAACCGCTAAAGTTGTCTTCTTCAGTGTCCGAATTGAACAGCCTCAGAATTACTTCGACTAGGCCCGCACGATTCAGGAAAACATATGAATCTTGATTTTTTATAGCTTTGAATTGAAATCACAATTTTCTGCCACGATTTTTTTCTACCTGGGCTTTCAGCAACATCCATTTTGCGTTC
>JAPZDZ010033752.1:0-12384 GCA_029783805.1 Acanthurus tennentii
AATAAGCCAAATGTAATACTTTTTGTGATGGAAAATTTATGTCTGGCAAACTGAAAAAATCTTGCAAGTCTGTCTTTCTGAAGAAGTGGCATAAATGAAAAAAGTGGCTGCAATGAAAACTTGTATACAAAAACATGAGCTTTTGACCACCATGTTTTCTTTGTATCTCAGATTTCTGAAGTTTTTGCTCTTATAATATGCAAAAGACTGAGTCAAGATAGGCTTTGACATTATTTCAGATCCTTATATTATCATTTGCTGAAGCATTTATATTATTGCTACCACTAAAATAAATCCTATTGGTGTATTTTTTATTTCTTACCTGGGTATCTGACAATGTGCTGCTGTGAGCACAAAGTCCTCTCGAATCAGGGACCCCCCACAGTTCAGGCGACCCTGTATTTGCAGAGAGGCCATGAAGGGACGCGAGTGGGGGGCAGCCTCTCTGCCTCCAACAATGTGAGAACCATCAGTGCCTAAAATTCAAAATCATCTTTAATGAAAATGTTGTTCCAAGATATGTATGGCTTGTAGAAAATGGAAGTTTGTTAGTTAGTGGAAGTTATGTCTTTTTGCATTGTAAAGCGAGCTCACCCTTCAGGACGACGAGCAGCAGAAGCACGAAGCTGATGGCCATCGTCTCTAGTCAAATCCACACCTCTCACTCCCAGTCTTATATCAGGAGACAAGAAGGTCTTGCTTATTTTGTGGGCTTTGTTGCTTTAGGGTCTTTGCTAACATTCTGTTGTTTTTTCGGGAAGTTGATGGTGGGATTACTAAAGCAAAGTTTCAGATTTTTAGAATAGTCTTTCATAACCAATGCAAGGAACCAGTGGAAATGTTACAGCCTTGCTGAGGAAATACAGAGGCACACAATGCTAAGAAGCACTGGTTTTAGTATAGTAAGTTCAACCTGTGTAATACACAAAGGCCCAGAAGGGGCTCACAAAGATTTAAAGTGATTAAGAAGTAGCTAATATAATTAAAAAAGGTCCAAAATGTGTTTTTGTGTTTGTGTGTGGGCTTTGTACAAAGTTGTGGTTTATACCTCACTGTTAGTGCCTCCATTTAAATCTCGCAAAATTGCTACAGTGTTTCACTCTCCTTTGATCAGGTTACACCAGATTTGTGTTAAAAGTGCTATTAGGAAAGACTGTGGTTTTGTGCAATGCAACGTTCTGCAGACTGTGACTCTTCTGCTCTAACATGTTAATCTGTGTCTTAGCTGTGTTTGTATTTTCTGAAGTATCATTTCCAGAACTATGTTTAACATTGATGAATGTAAATGTTTCCAGTTATTGACTGTGGAAAAATTGGCAGGAAAGACTTTAATACGTTCTTTAATCGAGAAAAGAAACCTTTATATATTCATTGTTAATAACATTTCGACACATATGTCAGTCATCCATCCTCTTCCCTCAAGGTCTTTTTTACTTTTCCTATTGGTATTAGGGACATTTCTGAACTCAATATTTATTATTTATGAACCTTTTTGAGCATTTTGTTCCATCTGTTTTTCACATTAAGTACAATAATTCTGGGAATTTATCTCAGAAAATGTTTCTCTTTATCTCTTCATGTACAATAACCATTCATTTGTATATTCTTAGTCTGCAGTTATTTTTTATGCTTTTTGCATCCATAAATGTTGGAGCAAAATCATGTAAACTATTGCTCTCATCCTGTCGTCTTTGTCAACTTTTACGTTAAACTCTGCATTTCCTTATTTATGGCTCCTGTATCTCACTGTTTGTGTGTATTCAGTCAACTTACTTTGCATGGATATAAGAAGTGAAAGGCATAGACGCAACAATTAGGTACTTTGTTGTGGGTCAACTTGACACTCTACACACAGAACTTATAAGAATTTGCTTCACGCTAGCTGAACCACAGAAACCATAGTTTCCGATCTCAGCTTTGCGTGTCAAATGTTCACACAGACACAACACATCATCAAGTGAAGCATCATAAAAATGAATCATAAAGACTGGATTCAATAGATAATTTAATGTTCATTTGAGATGTTTGTTTGTTTGTTTGTTTGTTTGTTTGCCTGAATGAACAGGATATTCTTCATCATAGTGACAGTATTGGAAAAAATAGAAAAAAAGTAAAATTATCTTCTCTCTATCTATCTTTCTCTCTATCTTCTCTCAGTCCAGCACACTACAGTCAATACAGTTCAGTTGTCACATTTCACAGTTTTCTTTCTCCTTAATTTCTTTTATCCAGTCAAGGTATTTTGATATGTCGGTATAGACATTGGGTCTATTTGGGTTGTCACAGTTTCCCTTCATGCCTGTGGACACAATACCAACAGCAGTCCCACCGCACACCAGAGGACCACCTGAATCCCCCTGTCATGAGGAAGAAGATTCATTTATAGAACTCAATTTTTAAGACACAAAACAATTTAGACTGAAAACCAGTTGACATTTTCTTTAAACAAGTGAAAAACATACCTTACAGGTTCCTTTGGTAGTTTCATATCCACCAGCACAGATAACGTTGTCTGGAAGTTTATTACTCCATTTCATCTTACAGACCTCCAGGTTCACAATAGGCACGTCCACCATTCGCAGCAAATTAACAGGTTTGCCATGAGTTTGTGTGCGACCCCATCCAGCCACAATGCACTTTTCATTATCTTTCAATTTATTCCCAGTCTTTGGAAGTCGAATTGTTCTTACTCTTTTGCCCAGTTGAGCTTTTTCAGACAGCTGGAGACAAACAAAATCACAGAGCAAGAAAACTGTTACGTTTTCTTATCCTCCATCAGACTTCAAATTAAAAAAAAAAAAAAAATTGAAGATTGAGTGAATAGTGACATGTTGTTTTTTTGTTCAATTTTGGAAGGGCTGATACCTTACTTTACAGAGCATGAAAGTATTATATGATATCATGAAATGAGACTGATTGGCTGTCTGCTTACTTTAAGGAGCATGATGTCATTTCCCATCAAAACATGTTTAAAATGTCGGTGTTTGCACCTCGTCACAGCGTATCTCATTGTTTTAGTATCCACTTTCTTCCGGAGATCGTGGGTGCCAACAACAACACTTGTAGGGTTCCTAAGCAAATGATCATAAGAGCTTGTAAGTAGTTTTTTTATTGAAATGTGCCAACAAGACAAACAAAACAGATTAAAAAGTGCTAAAACTGGCACATCTCTTCACAAATTAAGGTCTTTTGATTGAATTTTCAATAACATGGGGAGAATAATAACTCACCCTTTGTAACAGTGCGCAGCAGTGACCACAAAGTCTTTATTGATGAGGAATCCTCCACAGATATGTTGATCAGAATTATTCTGCACAGAGACCATGTACTGCATTGAGTTCTCTGGAACCAGCTCCCCGTCTATGATTTCACTCCCAAGTGCTGCAAAGATAAGTGAAAATGTTAGTAAAGTTAATGACATGGCCTTTGTTGTTCTGCACAGAGACCATATAGGGCATCACATTCTCTGGGACCTTTTTAACTTTTATGATTTCACTCCCAAGTGCTGTAAAGATAAGAGGATATAAAGGAGTAGTGAGTAAGAAAATGCAGCATTTCTACAACAGGTGAGGAAATCTTACCATTAAATCCAAGACATGAAAGAAGATGAAAAAGCAGAAACTTGTGCAGCGTCTGCATCATGTCGGCAGCAAACTCAACCTGTTGCCTTGGGGGTCTCTGGTCTACTATTTATACGGCAGTTTGCTGTGTGAGAGAACCTGTGGTTTTCGTCTGTTTCCCACTAACTTTTTCCATCCTCTGTGGGTTGGTGCAACCGTTATTTCTCTTAAGTGATGAGTGTATGTGTCAGTAAAACAGCAACAGCATGCAATGTGCAGTATTGAGGTCATGAAGGTAAATATGAAGCCTGTGGTTCTTCTGCCTCAACAGCCTAGGGAACTTACATTAAAATGCAGCCTCATGTGATGAGTATAACACAGCCTCTAATATTATCCTATATATTCTGTAGTAATTTAATTCAGTATTTTTAGTTTTCCTTTTGCGGCTGTGTTCCTTTCGTATCTACAGCTCTTTTTCTCTGTCAGTCATTGTATTCAGTTATGTTCTCGCTTTGGTACCACCTAACCACTTAAGCTGAAGTGAGTTAGATAAATTGAAAGGAAAAGTAAAATTTATTGTGGTGGACTCTCAAGCTGTGACCTTTGAACCTTGAGGCCTTAATTAACTTCTGTCACTGCAGTGTTGCACCAAAGCTAAGTGAGCTACACAAAGCAGTTTTCAGCTTCAGGTTTGAGCGTGGGTGTTGTCATAATCAGTGGCGGCTGGCCTATAGAGGCGCAATAGGGCGCTGCCCCACCACTCACCACTCACCACATTAGCTTGAATAAGACATAAAGAAAAATTAATTAAATACGGGGTGTTGTGGTCACTGACTGACAGAAGTCTAAAGCAGAATCATGACTCATGTGTTAGTGCTCCACTTGACCGTGTTAGAACCACCATGTGCAAACAAAGTCCTCTCAAATCAGGGACACCCACAGTTCGGGCGACCCTGTATTTGCAGAGAGGCCATGAAGAGGCCTAAAATACAAAATCATCTTTTATGAAAATGTTGTTCCAAGATATGTATGGCTTGTATGTCTTTTTGCATTGTAAAGGTAGCTTACCCTTCAGGACGTCGAGCAGCAGTAGCACGAAGCTGATGGCCATGGTCTCTGGTCAAATCCACACCTCTCACTCCCAGTCTTATATCAGGAGACAAGAAGGTCTTGTTCATTTTGTGGGCTTTGTTGCTTTAGGGTCGTTGTTGCTTTAGGGTCTTTGCTAGCATTCTGTGGGTTTGATGGTGGGCTTACAAAAGCAAAGTGTCAGATTCATAGAATAGTGTTTCATAACCAATGCAAGAAACCCTTGGAGTTGTTACAACCTTACTGAGGAAATACAGACATGAACAATGCTAGCACTGGTTAAGTATAATAAGTTCAACCTGTGTAATACACAAGGGCCCAGAAGGGGCTCACAAAGATTTAAAGTGATTAAGAAGGGGCAAATAGAATTAAAAAAGGTCCAAAATGTGTTTTGTGTGTGTGTATAGGCGGGGGGCTCCCCAAGGTCTTTTTTGCTTTTCCTATTTGTATTATTTCCTATTATTGTCTTATTTTTTATTTATGAGTCTTTTTGAACCTTTTGCTCTGTCTGTTTTTCACATTAAGTACAGTTATTCTGAGATTTTATCTCAGAAAATGTATCCCTATTTCTTTATGTACAATAACCATTAATTTGTACATTCTTAGTCTGAAAGTTATTTTTTATGCTCTGTGCATCCATAAATGTAGGAGCAAAGCCATGTAAACTATTGCTCTCATCCTGTTGTTTTTGTCAACTTTAACCTTAAATCTGTATTTTGTTATTTTTGGCCTTTATGTCTCACTGTTTGTGAATATTTGGTCAACTTTATTTGCATGGATATAAGAAGTAAAAGGCATAGATACAACAGTGAGGAACTTTGTTGTGGGTCAACGTGACACTCTGCACACAGAGTTCTTAAGAATTTTGCTTCATGCTAGCTGAACCACAGAAACCATAGTTCCCGACCTCAGGTTTGATTGCAAATTTTCACACAGACACAACACGTCCTCAAGTGAAGCATCATTAAAGTGAATCCTACAGACTGAGAACAAAGGTTTCCAGGTTTTAATAAAGTATTAAATATTCATTTTAGATGTTTGTTTTGTTTGTTTTAGGGTTTTTTTTCTGGAGAGAACATGATGTTATTCATCACAGTGACAGTAATTTGTAAAAAGTTAAAAAAGAAGCAATTTGAAAAAAGTAAAATTAGGAGGGACAATCCTCTCTCATCTTGTTTAGTCAAAGATATATAGGATTAACTGGACTGTCAGTTATCAGACACAGGACTGGATCAGCGTCTGACCCCTCCTCTCATTCACTTCTTGTTAAATGACATGAACTTTGTCATTTTGACCTTGTGGAAATAAGGCTAATTGCCATGATGGTGATGATATGTTCATGTAAATGTTATTTGTCAGCACCTTTACATTTCTTGTATTCACATCAAAAACTATAAAACTCAGAATAGTTGATCCAGGCAGTCATACTGATCTACTCAGTATTAATGTTAAGTAATGGCTGCATTAAAGTTATCGTTGTTTTTACGCCTCTGCACTGGGGACAGCTGTGGCTGTAGGCATAAAGACGACATCATGAGCACAGTAACTCAGGAACCCCTCAGGATGTAACAACTCTGGTAAGGCTTGGACTTAGGTGCAGAGAAATACACAGGAAACTGAGTGAGGTTCCAAATAAAAATCCCTGTCTTTACTAGTGTTCAGCAAAATACAAACAAGGTTTCCAAAAAGGCTATTAAAATAGACAGGAAAAAAGGCAAAGTCTTAGAATTCAAAAAGGACAGGCAAAGTTCAAAATTCACAGAGAAAACACAGCAAATTCAAGAAGGTCAGGTCACTGGTCACAGAGATAATCTGGCAAAGGCATGAGGAGCTGGTGGGCATATATATAGACAGGGATGGTAATAGGATAATCAGGGGCAGGTGAGTAAGGGGCCGCAGGTGTGTTTGATGAAAGGCGGGAAAACACAAGAAGCTGAAATGACACAAAGGGTTAAAACTACAAAATAAAACAGGAAACAACATGACAAAAATCCAGAAAGTTACGGTACCCCCTCCTTTAACGAACGGCTCCAGACGTGCCAGGCTGGTCAATGTGACGCTGATGAAAATCCCTTATGAGGGACTTATTCAGGATGTCCCTAGAGGGAACCCAGGACCTCTCCTCAGGACCATATCCCTCCCAATCAACCAGGTATTGGTGACCTCTACCCCTGCATCGGACAGCTAGCAGGCGCTTCACTGTAAAGGCAGGTGGAGAGGGTCTGGAGGCGGGAACCAAGGGACTAATCTTCACCGGTTTGACTTTGGAGATGTGAAAGGTGGGATGAACCCTCATGGTCCTGGGAAGATGTAATTGCACAGCCACAGGATTAATGATTTTGGAGCTGGGGAAGGGTCCAACAAACCTGGGAGCCAGCTTCCAACTTTCCACACGGAGAGGCAAGTCCTGAGTAGAAAGCCACACCTTCTGTCCCGCACGGTATCGAGGAGCTGGAGTGTGTCGTTTATCAGCCTCCCTCTTGCAGTGTCTGGAGGCCCAAAGAAGAGCTGCCCAAGCCCTTCTCCAGGTGAGATGACAATGACGCACCAGGGCCTGAGCAGATGGCACAGCAACCTTACCCTCTTGGTCTGGAAACAATGGTGGCTGGTACCCATAAACACAATGAAAGGGAGACAGACCAGTGGCAGAGACAGGAAGTGAGTTGTGTGCATATTCAATCCATACCAACTGTTCACTCTAAACGGATGGATTCTTGGAGACTAGACATCTTAGCCCTGTCTCCAGTTCCTGATTGTAACGTCCTGTCTGGCCATTGGACTAGGGGTGGAAGCCAGAGGAGAGGCTGGCTGTGGCACCAATCAGTCGACAGAACTCCTTCCAGAACCAGGAAACAAATTGAGGCCCTCTATCTGAAACGATATCCTGTGGCAGACCATGCAGACGAAAAACATGATACAACATGGCCTCTGCCGTCTCCTTGGCTGAGGAGAGTTTGGCAAAAGGGACAAAGTGTGCCATCTTGGAAAAGCGATCGATGATGGTAAGTAAAACAGTGTTACCTTTAGAAGGGGGCAAACCAGTAACAAAGTCCAAAGATATGTGGGACCAGGGTCGTCGTGGTACAGGAAGAGGGCGAAGCAGCCCATGCGGTCATTGTCGAAAAGTCTTTGTCTGAGCACAGACAGAACAGGCAGAGACAAATTCCCCCACATTTTCCACTAAAGAAGGCCATCAAAACCACTGCTTCATCAGACTGACTGTCCAACTCACCCCCGGATGGCAGCTTACCCTAGAGGCATGACCCCACTACACTACCCATGGATGAAGAGAAGGTTCTGAGGACACCCATCAGGAATTGGAGCCCCCTCCAGTGCTTGTCTCACCTCACTCACAATGTCCCAAGTCAGCGCTCCAATCACATGTGTAGCAGACAGGATGGTTGAGGGGGCTCTGGGAAAGTCATTGGGTTCGAACTGGTGGGAGAGGGCATCTGGTTTGGTGTTCCTGGAGCCAGGGCAATAAGACAGGGTGAAATTGAATCAGTTAAAAAACAGAGCCCACCTGGCTTGACGTGAGTTCAACCCCCTGGCTGTTCTTATGTATTCCAGGTTCTTGTGGTCCGTCCACACTAGGACTGGCAGTTCAACCCCCTCCAGCAAGTGTCTCCACTCCCCCAAGGCCAACTTCACTGCCAACAACTCCCAATTACCCACATCATAGTTTCCCTCTGCTTTTGACAACTTTCTGAAAAGGAAAGCACATGAGTGAACCTTGTTGTCTTTGAGAGAGAGTTGCAAAAGTACTGCCCCCACTAACCCACTCCCACATCTGAGGCATCAACTTCAACGATGAACTGAAGTTTGGGGTCTGGCATGGAGAGGATTGGTGAGGAGGTGAACTGGTGCTTCAGGGTCTTGAGGGCCTCTTCCGCTTGAGTGTTCCACAGAAACTTTGAACCAGGAGACATGAGAGCATGTAAAGGGGCTGCTATGGCTGCTATGTAGTTCCTGATAAAAAGGTCTATAAAAGTTAGCAAACCCAAAAAACTCTGCAACTGCTTGCGGTCAGAGGGTATTGGCCAGTCAACAACTGCACTAGCCTTGTCAGAATCCATTTAGATGCTTCCCGGTCTTATCTGTGAGGCAGAGGGAACGCTATACAGATCAGAGAACTATGAGGAGGGGTAAACAGGCTTGGGGAGATCAGCAGATAGGAGACAAGATGAATGACATTGGTTACTCCAACCCAGGATAGTGCCCATAGACCAGTCTAAATGTGGGTTGTGTGTTTTTAGACAGGGAAAACCAAGAATGAGAGGAAGTTCAGGAGAGTCAATAATGTAGAAGGAAATAGTCTCTGAATGGTTACCTGACATGAGGAGAGTGAGAGCGGGAGTCTGGAGAGACACATGGCAGAGGAGACAACCATCTAAGGCGTGGGCCACCAGGGGGGAAGGGAGATGCTCAAGTTGCAGCTGGAGCTGGCGAGCAAGGACTCGATCTATGAAGTTTTCATCAGCTCCAGAGTCCACAAAGGTAGTCAATTCCAAGGAAACCAAAGGAGAGGAAATACGGGTCTGGGTGGGTGCCCGGGAGGGTCTTGTAGAAGAAGTTTTGCTCACCAGTAACCCTCCATTCACTGATGAGCACGGCCTTTTACTGGGCATGCTGCCAGGAAATGTCCTTGGAGACCACAGTAGATGGATCTTCCCTATGCAGGAATGCATCAGACAGGGACTGAGGGTTCCATTCACTGTCAGTCAGTCCGAAAACGAATGGCATGGTCAGCCACACGGCTGCTTCCCTGTTTAAGAGCCAACAAACCTTCATTGCTGCCTCAAGACCAGGGGTACAATGTCAAAAAACTCTTCTTAAGGCATCAGAAAAAGCCGTCTCAGACTGTCTGTCCCACTCAGCTGTAGCCCACTCTCATGCCCTTCCAGCAAGGTTGGTGATCATAAAGACAACACGTGAATGTTCAGTGAGAAACCATGACGGCTGGAGGCCAAATGTTAGGGAGCAGAGAGTCAGAAAGGAACGGCAGGTTTCAGGATCACCGTCATACCAATAGGCGGTGCGCGTGGTTCGTGGCGAAAGGCAAGCTGGGGATCAGGTGTTGCTGCAGGGGCAGCAGGGGTTGAGGCAGCCACCACCGGAGCTTGGTTGTCAAGGAGCATCAAAAACTGCTGAGTCTGGGCAGTGAGTGCCTGTAGCTGCTCCTTCATGGCATCCTGGAAGGCCACAAGAGGTTAACACTACAAAATAAAACAGGAAACAACATGACAAAATCCAGAATGTTACACAGGATGTGAAGGGGATTTCTTCATGTTCCACACAGAAATGAATTTAGATGAACTGATAAGATTTTGGTGGTAGAAAGTTAAAGATCACTCTTACTGCACAAACACATTATGTCGACCATAACTCAAAAATTCATACCCTAATTTAAATTTCCCAAACATGTCTTATTGGATAAAAAGATGAAGTGATGCCATGATAGATACAAATTTTAATTTCTATACTTCCAGGACATTTTCCAAAAACACTTTCCTGGCCATGAATCAAATACATGTCACAGGAACAGAAGGGGAGATTATGACTTATGTTACCTCAAACTCAATTCTTTAACAGGTACAACATCAGTTTCCATACCATAATAAAAGGTCCAGACATCTCCAGTGTGCAGTCTCCTCCCATTCAGGTGTTTTTTTTATCTTAAGTGTAATAGTGCTATTTAAGTAAAAGTGGTACTTTAAATGATCAACCTAATAACATTTTGTGTCATCTGTGACAAAAGGAAATTCAACTTGGAATTTTAAATTAATCTTTACTTTGAATTTCGGTCATATTGAGTAATCTGAGACACCATGATTCCAAAAAAAAATGACAATGAATGTATGCTGAAGCATAAACCATAAGCAAGCGTTTTCCTTATGTTTGTTGATGAGTTCTTTGATCCATTCCAGGTATTTTGAGACATCCACATAGACGTTGGGTTTGCTTGGGTAGGTGCAGATATAATAATAGTTGAAAGACACGATACCAACAGCCTTGCCGTTGTGCACCAGAGGACCCCCAGAATCACCCTGTGGGAGGAGGGAATACTTCAGTTTGTTTATTCATTGTTTGTCTGATTTAAGATTAAACCAGCAGACGGGCAGAAAACGCACCTGACAGAATCCTTTGGTTGTGTTGTATCCACCCACACAGATAACATTCCTAGGAAGACCAAACCAGTCCTTCTTACAGATTCTGGATCAATGACAGATACATCCACCATTCTCAGCTCATCAACAGTCTCACCAGTTTCTGTGATATCCCACCCAGTGACTCTGCACAGTGTGTTTTCTCTTATGTTCATTGCAGAAGTTGGAAGGTTAATTGCTTGCACGTTGTTGTCCAGTGTAGCTTTCCTGTACAGCTAGAGACGAAAAAAACATAAGTACAATTTAAAAAAGAAAAGCAGCAGTGTCAGACATTTTATCTATTAATCAGACAACAATCACACAAATATGAGGCAAGAACAAATAACCTGCCAAAAAATAATAAATGATATCATATTAGAGTATGTGCTTACTTTCAGGAGCATTATATCGTCACCCCTTCCTAGGCTCACATACTAGAAGTGTTTGTATCTCTCTTTAATATACATTTTTTTGTTACTATCAACCTTCCGGAGATCGTGGGTGCCAACAACAACATGTGATAGTTCTCTGAATGAATGAACGAACATCGAGAGGTTAGCATGCAACAATGGAAACCAATAAATAATACGTATCACATCAAAAAAACGTAGAAAAAAGGTTGCAAAACAGCATAATTATATGGGTCTACTGACTAACAAGCATCAAAAATTGCTGAAAGAAGAAGGTAACTCACAGGCAGTCACAGTGTGCAGCAGTGACCACAAAGTCTTCACTGATGAGGAATCCTCCACAGACATGTTGATTATTCTTATTCTGCACAGAGACCATGTACTGCATCGAGTTCTCTGGAACCAGCTCCCCATTTATGATTTCACTCCCAAGTGCTGCAAAGATAGGTGAAAATGTTAGTAAAGGTAATGTCATATTCAGAGGTTAGAGGGTTCTTAAAACATTACATGAGCTTATCAATGTGTCCAAGACTGGTCAGAACATGAAAGAGTAGAAGTTTGCGCAGAGCGCGTATGAGGCCAGCAAAAAAAACCTTGTGCCCTATCGTACACCCGGCGCAAGCGCAAAGGCTCAGGTGTCATTGCTATCTTACACCCGGCACAAATGGCATTTTTGTCACAAGTGTTAGGAAATTCACTTGCGCTGGGTCTGTGCGCCCAGGGGCGGAGGTCTGAGAATGAAAGCAGCATTGGCGCATTGAGGTCAAATGCGCCACACTGAAAAAATGGCCTCATGGAGGTTGTTCATTTTTTATTAATTTAGCTTTTACATTTGATATGATTATTTTATGTTTGAGGAGTACACATGATTTGGTCATTTAACTTTTATACATTTTTGGAGGATTTTCACTCTTTAGGAAAATGTCATGTCACTGCGACATACAACAGTCATGCTTTCTGTCAAAAGCCACGCCCCCTGTCCGTGAAAATTTCATCTCCTCAGCAAGGTTATCCGCCATTTTGAGGTCATTACCGCGTTGCAGCCGTAACCTTCGGGCTATTTGGGAAAGGTAAGCGTCTCTCAAATGTTATAAACTTTTATGGGAATTGGAGAATGGCACACGTAATCCAACATATTGTTTCTGCGTGTGTATTTTTGTCCTCATGGTTGGTTATGTG